>JAOCNB020004458.1:0-14249 GCA_026546465.2 Palythoa caribaeorum | reverse complement strand
TCTTAGAGTGCCAAAAACGTTTTATTTGTTGCAGAGGGAAGAAAGGACTGGGACCTAGATTGTTGTCATAGTAACAATGAAATTACATCATTAGATGCATTTTTGATAGTAAAACAATTATGCAAAGTTTCAAGATAATGGAGTATTTGTTTCGGGAAATAACTGTTATGTGATTTTACCCCGTTTACTGTTCTGGTTTGGACGTCACAGCTTGCCTAATTTGCATACTTAAAAAACGTTAATATCTCGGGAGCCAGACAAGCTATTTCCATAAAATAAATGACATTTTTCTTTGCTGTCAAAAGCCTTTCTAACTGACGGATTTCTATTTTTCCGATATATACACTTTAAAGGAAGCGAGTACCAGTGCTTATCTTTTGAGGCAAGTGATCTCTTTCATTCAACATTCTCTTGCAAAATCAATCCAAACTTTGTGTCATGGTTTTCGATGTTCTTGAAAAATTGTGATTAATATGAATGGTAAAAATAAGTTATTTTTAATTTTGTTGTTGCTGTTTTCCAAGCTTTGTTTGTAAACTTGCAGGAAGCTGAGCCAGAACCTGTCAAAAAGGAAGCCACAGAATTCACCATAAAACTCATCAATTTTGATGCATCATCAAAAGTGAAACTTATTAAAGAAATCAAGAACTTAATGCCAGACATGAACCTTGTGCAGGTCAGTAAATATTTGTGATTCAGTCTTGTTACTAGCTAAAACATTATTAATTGTAACCCACAGCTATTGAAAGTATTGGTTGAATCAGTTGTTTGCCAGATACTCTCGACACCTCAGTAAATGAAGTATTTACACAATCATTCACACAGCAAGCGCTTTCTGTTGTTAGTGACAGTTGTTGCTGTCAATGAAATAATAAATATTAATCTCAAAATTCTGTCCAGAGCAGATGAAATTAGTTCAACTGTTCAAAGTCTTTCCACACTGAAGGATCACATTCATTTTGAAAAACTGAGGACTGTAACAAACATTGTGAATTTACATCTTCTTATTTTCTGGTGAACATTGGCAACAACAGTGTCGTTCTCTAAAGTCCCCTGATTAAAAGTTGAGAGATTAGGTCAATACTAAAACAATTATTTCTCTCAGTGTTGGTGCTTGCGATAGATATTTATGTCACCGCTTTGTAGCTCATCACCTCCACCTCTGGGGATAATTGTTAATTATCAAGTAAAGTATAATTACTTGTCTTTTGTATTCAATTAATCCTTGAATTTCTATGAAGTAGTCCTTGAAAGTCCTTGAGTTTTCTTTCCTCTAAGATCTGTATGAACCATAGATCATGATAAGAACAGTAATGATAATAACAAAGTGACAATGATAATTAAAGTAAAATGTGATAGTGGTGGTGGTGATAATGATAAAATTAGTTTTTCTAAAACTACAATTAACCTTTTTCCAAAGTAGCCCCAAGTATCAGCTGAGAAGATTCATTAAGTCAGATCTCTAATGTTGTGTTTGCAGGCAAAGAAATTTGTTGAAAGCTTGCCCCAAGTTATCAAAGAAAAAGGCAGTAAAAAAGACATTGAGGAAATCAAAAAATCCATTGAAGCAGCTGGAGGAGTTGTAGAGATACAGGACGAATAGCAATTTTCTTGACATTTGGTGATATTTGTTGATATTATTGTTTTAATAAAACTTGAAATTGAGTAATCTGTGTTGACTGTATATTCTGTGAAAAAATAAACCTTATTCAAAAATTTTAGGACTCTTGTCTACATTGAAATTAGTCCAACCTGCCTCGTTTTGGAATCAACATATCCTTTAAGTCTAACCCAAGAATGAGGTTAGTTGGGCTGATTTGAATGTAGAATCACCACCATTTACGAATAAGGGCTATGCAGATCTTCTAATACAATAATTCTCAAGTTTGTTTCAATTTTTAAGAACAGTTAGAGTTAACACAGTCCCTTTTAAGCCCAAAACAAGACAATGGCGTGTTGGTAAATTCTCTTTACTGAGCTCCATACTTTCTAAATAGGTAGTTTGGGAGAATTTAGTTTTTCAACTTCTGCAGCTTATTTTACTTGATCAATTCCTTATTTCTCATAACCAGTTTTATTATTCTGCTTGAGTTATGTAAGGAGAAGTTAGATGTTGATAAATTGCCTTGGGCTGAAAAGGTTAAAGGGTGTAGTGAAATGAGGAGGTGTTGGATTTGAATGCAGTTGACCCAAGTTCAAATCCTGCTCTAACCACTGGTTGGAAATGTCTTTGTGTAATCTACCATGCTGGGTAATTTAGCCAACTGGTGTGCCCCTGACAGCTGGGGTTTTTGATTTAGTGCTGTAGTTCATGTTGTGCTTGAAAATACTAGCTGTTAGAACTACTCTAAAGTTCTAGCTAAAACAAAGTAGTAGTGTAGTGTAGTGTAGAAGATAAGTTATCTATCCCGTGCATTTTAGTTCCTGGGAATACTTTGGCAGCTGAGAGACAATGTCAGGCACCTCGAAATGCTGAAACAAGTAGGTAAGCAAAGAAAACCCGTACAGGAAAAACACTGGGCCTCCAGGTAGAATCACCCTACCTCATGTATGATAATGTTATGGAAACCAACAAAATTGTCAAATTTAGGACACGTATGGATGCACTATGATAAATAAATAATAAAAATAAATAAATCAGCCTTGCTAATCGCCCTCCTTGCAGCCAGGGGCTGAATTGCGAGGACGCGGCTCAACGAAGTCGGACCGCAAGCATTTTATAGGCGTAGTAGTCATCACACACATACAAGGGTTACAGCCGCTTTACGACCCATACATGACCTCGGAGCACAGCACCACAGCCAGATGGACTGATAAGCTGGGAGTCGATTTTGCTGAAGGAGGAAAATCGGATTACCCGGAGTAAAACCCTCGGAGTCAGATTGAGATCGACAAATCTCAGCTCACGTGCGGAGCCCGGGAGTAAAGTAGAGGTGAGAGGCGCGAGTGATGACCGCTACGCCAACCTGACGTTGTTATTTCACTTAGCGGTTATACAAACATCACATTGTTTTCTTCAGCAGCTTTTTATTGAGCAACAGAAATAAAGGTGCAGGTTTTGAGCAAAGATAAAACCCTTTGAAGAATACCACCTAAATTTTCATACCAGCTTATTTTTGTAGCTTTTCTTCTGAACTGGGAAGATTCATTTTTTTTTCGAATGAACCCATACAAATACAAATTAATGTCCCCCATTTGGTTTCCTAGGCAACAATAAAACAAACAATCAATTTTGTTTACCTTAATTATTGTTTATATTTACTGGCATGATATCATATTGCCAGAACACTATCAAAGTAGAAAAAAGAATTTCATGTGTACTCCCGCCTTAAGTAATTAAAATACATACCCTCTGAACATTGCGCTTTTTTATAAAAAAAATCAAGTTTCCCAATTAATACTATTAACATTTTAATTTGTATTTAGTTCATATTCGAGTAGAGGGCGGAACTAGCGGCCCTTCTTCTGGTCGAGTTGAAGTGTTCGTTCAGGGTTTATGGGGAACAGTTTGCAGAGACAATTGGGACATCACCACTGCGAATGTTTTCTGCAGACAGATGAAATATAAGGACGCTGCTGCGGAGTTTGATCTTATCAGCGTACAGTCCATGTACGAAAACCCCGCTCTAATAGGAAAATTTCAGTGTAATGGAAATGAGACATCGATTACGAAATGTTCGTTTGTGATGGTTCCTCGTCTTTGGTGCAAGTCCACAATCCCTGCCAGTCTCGTTTGTCGTCCCGGTAAGTCAAGAAGTATATCAAAAAATCCTTTAATTCAATTTTTTTTGTGCGTTAATTAGAAAAAATAAGTATTTTTCTTGAATCCGGTTGAAAAAAAAGTTGTATTTCCCGAGTCATATGGTTGTTACAATCAATAATTATTTCCACTTAAATTTATAACCTTAACGGAAGATGAATATTATATTATTTTAACAATAATAATATACATGAAACACATCTTGATTATGATTGGCTAAGACCAGTGCTGTTTTAAGAAAACACATTGCAAAAAAAGGATACACAGTGCAGAAAAAAGCAAATATATAAAAGTAGTTGTAAGAACCAATCAAATCTCTTGGTTGTGATTACGATTACAACTGTGATTACGATTACAACTGCGATCACTACTGCATCTAAAATATAACGATCGCGACTACGATTACTGCTATGACTACGATTCCGACAACAATTAAGACTAATACGATGATTACGACTACAAATAGAAATACTATTACGACGACTACTTCTACGATTACGACTACGATTACGACTACCATTACATTTACGACTACTATAACGATTACGACTACTACGTTGATTACGACTACTACGTCGTTTACGACTACTACGACGATTACGACTACTGCGACGATTACGACTACTACAACGATTACGACTACAAATATGATTACGAAAAGATTACGACTATAATTACGACTACAATTACAAGTAAAATTACTACTGCTACGATGATAACGACTACAAAAAGAATTACGATAGCGACTACTACTACTACGATTATGACTACTATTACGATTACCAATACCAATACGATTACTACTAATACTACTACGATAATTCATCACATGATATGCATATACATCACTTACAAACCGGAACTTGCTCTGTAATTTTATGTATAGTGGTAAAAAGTAATCAAACGACTTTTGAATTTTTTTTTTCATGCATATTATTAATTGGCAATCATATGATTTTTTCGTGCATTTTAGGAAAAAAAATTGAACTCGTGGGTTTTCAAAAAGCTCAAATATAGTAATCGCCCTATCGGGCTCGTGCTATTTTGAACTTTTTGAAAACCCGCTCGTTCATTTTGTTCCCAAATTGCATTCGAACTCATATAATTTCCTACACAAAATGACTTTTAATTTTTCACGTTCTCTAGAAACAAGTGACAAAGTTGTTTTTCGAAAGTTACAATTCCAAGCGATTATTGATGATTGGATGATTTAATTAATCCGCCTGAGTTTTTAGATCAAGAGTGCTAAGAAAACGTGCCTGCGTTTCTTTATGTTCAATTACAAAGAAAAGTTGCGGCCCTATTTTGAATTAGGGTTTAAAAAAAGTCTACAGACCGTGCAAAAAATAGTTCTACAAATATTTCTCGAAAAAACAATTGCAGACACGTTTTTGCTCTTCATCATGAAAAAGCCAGTGTTCAAATTTTAGGGGAAATTATCAAATCCATGTGAGTTGTAACTGTCGAAAGGCGAATTTGTCGCTCGTTTTTAGAGAATGTAAAATAATCTAAAAACTAGTTTTCAATCAAAATTTTCAGTACAGCTCAGTAGCCAGGTCCAGTAATTATAAGTTTTGGCGTGATATACATGTTTGGAAGTGACGGTTTAAAACAAACACACTGTATCGTTTTGACGCAAAACACCCCTCAAGGTATACGGTAACCGTATAATAGAGCTATGCAATAAACCCCTGCGTACTAACCAATTCAACTAATCATGAAATTGCTACGTTGCCAGCGTGGTGGTCCCTGATGGTGTAGTGGTTACCACTCCTGACTAGAATACAGGGAGACATGGGTTCAATTCCTGCTCGGGGCATATACCAATTTTTTCTGACAACTGTTTATGGTATAAAGGTTTTGAGTTACATATTACTCTCGTATTTACTGCCTAACTATGTTTGTCAGGAATTCGAGACTAGAAGTCCCTAATTCAAAACCTCTGTGATGACATTATTAAATACTTGTAAAACGCAATACTGATTGATGGAGAGGGTGAAAGGAGCACCATCGGCCTCCACTGAACTTTTTTTAACATAACCGTTTTAATGTTTTCTATAATCTTAATAAAGTCTTTCTATAGTTCACTGCTGTGAACAAACAGCAATAATATGGGGCATCACACTCGAATGTTGTCTCCTGCGCTTTGTTGGGATTTTCCTCTGTAACTCGCGCTGACTCATTTTTAATATATTAGCATTGCTCCCGCCTTGAATAGTATTTTTCTTTTGCTAATTGCGGGTAGCAATCATCTGTATTTAGTTATTTTATTTAGCATATTAATAAAATTGTTGTTGTTGTTGTTGTTGTTTACTTTTGTATATATATTTTTGATAGTTTTGTAATGGAAGAGTTAAGTAATCTTGTATAAATGATATATAATAAATTTAATACCAATGACGTTTTGATACGATTTTCGCGGTTAATAACGCAATTTAAGTAATTGCGAAAAAGAAGCCTGAAAAAAAATCAGGTTTCAACAGGATTCAAACCGATGACCTCTACGATACTGGTGCAGTGCTCTAACCAACTGAGCTTTAAAGCCACATCTGTTGAGAGTAAATCAATCAGACTTCTCTTTCGCAATTACTTAAATTGCATTTATAATCACAAAGATCTTATCATAATGTCATTGCTTATAACCGCGGAACAAACTCTGTCACAAACTTGTTACCCGCTTTCAGAGCTGATCTGGAACCTGGTTTTGGTTAGTAATGCGGACTGCATCTGTCGATAAGAACTGGACTTTGTTTTTAGCTTGAATCCTTGTGAATATGAATATGAATTGTTTTACAAATTTTAAGACTTCGCTGCGAACAATCATGTTTTGTTTAAAAGTGTCATCTTTGGTTTATTCTTAAAGTACGAGATGATTAACTTGACTTGTGATACTCTGTAGCTAAGATAATTTTTTTTCCTATTTGTGCAGATATTGCAACATCTTCCCAAGTGTTGAAGTCAAGGTAAGAGCTAGCAGGAAGAAGAAACAATACATTATATGCCATTTCCCTGTCCATACATTATGTAATTATGCAAGAGAAATCTGTTTTAAAATTTGTAGATACGGTATTATGCGCTTAACTTTTTTATTCAATATGATATGACCATGACGTTGGTCAAACTTAATGGTTTTGAAAGGAAGGTTTCTCGCAGTTTTGAAATGTTTTAGTTTTATGTGTTTTTACTATAACATGAACTATAGTACGTGCCTTATCAAATAATGTTCAGTGTATTTGAAGTACAATTTGCCTTTTTTTATTCAACTTAGGTTCCTCATTTTTAATTAGTATCATTTTGTGTCTTGCGACTTAGCTGCTCCCGCGGCTCCTGATACTACTACTTTACTACTAAACTGTCATACTACTATATCAAAGTATATCTAAGATGTTAGAAATTGGCCCTCTTTTTGCTTTACGATAATTCAGGTTTCCTAAGCCTGTTAACGTTCTTTGTGATTTTATCTGTTTTTAGGGGGTTGTAAAACACCTCCATCTACTGCCTCACGAGTTGGAAGACTACGAAGATCAGGTGGAGAAGGTGATGAAGAGATACGTGAAGAGGCTGCAGTGGCTCATGAGTGGTTGGTAGTGCTCATACAACACTAATAATAATCTCACTTTATTAAACGTCTTTTGCATGGGAAGTGGTATTTACTCTTTCTAGCCAGGTGTTGATGTATACTCGCTCGGCAACTCAGATCACTTTCACTTTCATTTATTGTGCTACTTTGGCACAAGGCCAATATTATCACACAGTGCATTTTAAATGTTAAGATTAAAGTTTTAGTATCTTTATTTTGTCCTTGAATGCGTTGGCATTATCACCAAAGACTGTGGTAAACTGTTTCAAGCAACAATTGCCCTTGGAATAAAACTAAAGTTCGGAACATTGGTGTGTGGATAGGGAAGCACGAAATATTTGGTGTGCATATGACAGGTATGTCTGAGCGGGTGTGGTCAGATTATCAATGGGATTTTCAGAGAATGAGTGAAGGCCTTGATTGAAGATGATTAGAGTGCTGGTTCTTCTTCGTTGCTGTCGCGTTTACCATCCCAGGTCGAAAAGGTGCTTGGTGATTGTTCCTGGTTCAAAATTGCAATAGTCTGACCAGCTTCAAAATATATGTTACAGAAGGAGAAAAACTGGAGTACCCATAGAAAAACCTTTGGAGTCAGATTGAGATAGACAAATCTCAACCCACGTGCAGAGTTCAGGAGTCGACCCGTTTTCGTAGAGGTTGGAGACGTGAATAATAGCTATTATGCCAACCCTAGTCTCCTCTCATAGAAGCAATGAGTGTATACTTGTATCTGGTACACTCTTGACCACCTACCGTGATGTGTTGCCAGTTATTTGATATTTGGGAAACATTTTCACAAACCACTACTTGATATCTTTCATAAGAAATGTACCAACATACCAGTTTTGCTTTGTTTTTACGTGTACGTCAAAATGGCATCGACAGAAACGAATTTTAAAACCTACTTCAACACTGTTCACTGTTCAAGTTTTATTGGTTACAAACTGATTATCTTGAATTACAGATTCATTGTGGGTTTTGATCGAAGGCTTTACACCACATTGTTTGAGGCATGTTGAAAAGCAGACCAAGGGTTTTGTCGGATTTCTTTGGTATGGTACAATTCTTTATGACAAAACATTTGAAACAAAGTCTTTAAAACAGATGATGTTATGGTATCTTTCACCCCTAATTCGGCGCATTTATGAGAGATAAAAGTGATTTATGAATTGAAGTCACCTTGTCTTCGACTCCTAAGTTTGATACTTATCGACTATTAATTGCTTCCCAGATAGGTTAGTATCAAGTGCAGTAAACAAAAAACGTGTTCTGAAAAAAAATTAACTGAAAGATTGTTTCAGTAGGAAAATACGAGAATTAACTCAGTTTTGTAAATAAAGTTAGAAGAAATTTGGAGCTCCGTTTATGTGGACGTTTACGAACAAAGACCCTTTAATCATATCTTGGTTATAATCATTTCTAAGGTTATGGGATCTGCTTATCCAATAGGAATTTACTCGAAAGTAATAGATTTTAAATCTGACACTTTACTGTTGAGCGATCAGTTATGGGGAAAGAGATCTACACAGAAATATCTCTAGTTGAACAACTAACTTAATTTTTTTAACTGTTTTCTCATCCATTCAGGCAGTAGACGCGTATTTGGAACTATAGTTGAGAAAAAGGTGATTTTCAGCAAGTTTTAGATTTTTTTGTTTATTTGTTTACTTTTTGGTATTTTGTTTTTGTGCTGCTATCTTAATTTTAAACTTGAATTTCAGTTTTGATTGATTGATATTTATGATATACATATCAATTTTTTACTAATTGTCCATGTTAAATTCATGATGGCAAAATTTGATTAATTGTTATTATTACTGCTATTATTATCGTTGTTGATACTATTATTATTATTATTATTATTGTATTACTCTAGGTTATAGTTTTGATCGACACATCCGGTTCCATGGTTAGCAGCATGGATGAACTAAAGAGGGACCTCGCTGCTTTAGTTTGGGATCAGCTTTCAAAATTTGCTACAAAGTAAGGAAACTTGAAATTTTCTCCAGCAGATTCTTGTTGATTACTCTTGGTGCAATTAAAACTCCATAAGATAAACCATAATTGCTTAGAGCCACTTCTATTAGACAAAATAAAATTTTAAGTTGTGTTGCGAACGTCAAGAAGCGACACGTAGACATACCCAACCATACCCAACCACATCTAACAACGTACCACACCACACCCAAACATACCCAACGATACTCAACTATATCCAACCATACCTAACCATACCAAACAAACCCAACCATGTCCAACCACGACTAACCATACTCAACTATACCCAACCAAATACAACCACACCCAACCATACCTAACAAACCCAACCATTCCCAACCAAGTCCAACCACACCCAACCATACCTAACCATACCCAACCATACCCAACCACACCCAACCATATCTAACCATACCGAACCAAGTCCAACCATACCTAACCATAGTCAACCATACTCAGCATACCCATGTCAATCCACGCCTAACCATACCCAACCATAGCTAACCATACCTAATATACCCAACTAATCCCATGATATCTAACCAATCCCAATATACCCAACCATATCCAACAGTACCTAAGATACCAACCATATCCAACCATACCTAACCATTTGAAAATGCTGCTTCATAGAATATATCAACAAATGTTTCAAAAGACGAAAATCCTTAACCCTAGATATATTGACGCAATGATAGCAAAACAGTGCTTTAGCAATATAAAAAGTATTTTACCATGCTCATAAAGCAATGATACTACTACTACTACTACTACTACTAACCATAAGCAACATACTCAACCATATCTAACCATATCCAACCATACCCAACCATATCCAGTCATACCCAGCCATATCCAACCATACCCAACCATACCCAACCATATTCAACCATACCCAACCATATCCAATCATATCCAGCCATACCCAACCGTACTCAACCATATCCAACCATATTCAGCCATACCCAACCATATCCAACCATACCCAACGATACCCAACCATATCCAACCATACCCAACCATATCCAGCCATACCCAACCATATCCAACCATACCCAACCATGCCCAACCATATCCAATCATACCCAACCATATCCAACCATATCCAGCCATACCCAACCATATCCAACCATACTCAACCATATCCAACCATATCCAACCATATGCAACCACACCCAACCATATCCAACCACACCCAACTATATCCAACCATACCCAATCATATCCAACCATACCCAACCATATCCAACCATACCTAACCACACCCAACCATATCCAACTATATCCAAAGCTAGAACACACAACATATTTAATAGAAATATTGTCAGTTTGTAAAACATTTGCCTAAAGGTTTAGAAAAAGTCTAGAATTATTTTGTTTTCAAACACCTGCGTGAACTCGGTGAGTATTGAGGAACTAGTTTGGTTCAACCAAATTAATGCTGATTTCCCCTTGTACTATTTCCATGTGTCAATCTGGGGTTCCTTTTTTTCAAAACCGTTATCTTTCTCGACGCCAGTTTTTTCCTCATCCCTATCTCGGGGTTGGGTGTGGAAACAATTGTTTGATATGTTTCAAGATTTCGGTTCTGTCAAGAATCAAATGAAAACCGCTCTAATTCCTGTTTCTATTTCATAGATTCAACCTAATTCAATTCTCATCCGACGCTATGTCGTGGAAACCGACGCTTGTTGAAACCACAGAAGCAAATTGTCAGGAAGCTGTGGAGTGGATGTCTAACTTTGAAGCCAATGGAAGCACGTGTACTTTGGAAGCACTGGAGGTTTGTCTCCGAATTCTACCGTTAACTCAGTTTGGGAAATTCGTTCCTATTTCAGAAGTTTTATTTGATTGAAAATTGAATGAAATATTCTTTTTACAACTTACTTTTAATCAAGCAATATTTAAATTCCACTTGTCTGGAAATAACTTTCACTTGCCCTACAAACATATCCAAACATAAAGATACTCAAACATGTTCTTGTGCACCGTAGAAAGCGTTTGAAGATCCAGAAGTGGAAGGAATTTACCTTTTAACCGATGGCAAACCCGTAAGTATTGAAAGAAAGTTCAGACTTTTTATATAACCACTTTCCAACTATGCTTTTAATTAGTCGGCCCAAAGGTAGATAGCTGCCAAGCCCTGATGACAAAGGAACTTTTAGTTATTTTGGACTATCATTCATTTTGGTTGCCCTAACATTCCTAAAAATCCCTAAAGAATTTTGCGTGCTCCCAAAAGCCTTACTTTTACGACAATTTTTCCTAGAAGTCTTTAATTTTTTACCTTTTTTGATCATGATTTAGTGTGGCTGGTGTCACTGAAATTGCTTGACATGAAACCTGCATCAGTAACTTATCAGTGGACTGTTGTATGATTCTAAAGATGATCAGACAACTTGTAACTGACACAAAAACATTACGATTGATTTAGAGGCTAGGCATTGATATTTTTCATAATATTACATATTCATTTAATTTAAGCAACAGATATATGTTTATTTATTTACTTATCCTTAATGAAATATGTAAAAGGAATGCGAATGTAACACTCTTCAGTTGTGACGTCAGTGCCAGTTAGTGGCTTCAGATCTATACTATTCAAACCATATCAGTCATTTTACGACGAGAATTGCGCAATCTTTATTTAGTCTCGTTATCATTTTCATTGACACATTTTTATTGGAGTGTGTTTCTTTTTGAATATCAGTGAGAGAAATGTAAGCAGTTTTCTTTTTTTGTACATAAAAGCCTTAAAATAGCCATATTTTCGTGCTATTTAGCCCTAAAAATCTCTATTTTTCAGAGAAAAAGCCTTCAGTTTTCTCCCTATATTTCGTTACAAGCCGGCCTAAATGCCTGGGCTAGGATCACATTCGGTTCTGGAATACTAGAACCTGGTATCGGCACAAAATACTGCGTTTGTTTAATAGAGCACTTAGTTGGGTTTGTATGCAAGCCTTAAAAGTCTTTGACAGTGCTTTCATTGGAAAATAAAAAATCAAAGCCTTGAGAGTGTTTGAATTTCAGGACTAGTGCTTGAAAATGCTTAATATTTGCAATTACTTTGGCTGCTTTCAAGTTGAAAACTACAGTACTTTTGTGAAACAGTTTATATAACGAAGCGCGAGAGTTTATATTTTATGATCTGATAATACAGTTTGTTACATGTATGGTGAATAACGTTGAGAACTTATGTACATTAAAGCTTCCAAGAGTAGACCTCGAATTTCTAATACTGGGCCTTGAAAGTCCTTAAGTTTATTTTTCTGTCATCTGTTTGAATCCTGCCTTTGTCACGGGATTTCAAAAACAAAATGGTCTGTGGTTAAAGACCGGGAACCTGAGATCTAAATGCGTTCACACCAAGAGCCAAGTGGTAACTATACTGAACAGTTCCGAGTGCGCTTGTGAACTTTTTAAAACAATTTAAATACCTCAGGAAACCTTAAACTTGCTTTGAAAATCAGTGCCGGAGTGCTACAGTTTTTTTTTAACTGTTCTCTTCTCAGGACAACAGCACGACTATGGTTCTGAGAGAAGTAGCGAGGCTAAACTCAGCGAGGAATGTAAAGGTGCACACTATATCATTCAACTGTGATGACAGGTTTGTTTTTGGGAATGTTTTACTTACAAAAGGGTAGAAGATTTACTTTTTTTTAAAAAATTTAGTTTCATGGCCGTGACTTTTGTTCTTTTATAGCGATTGTGCTCCTCAAACTTGTAATGCTGCTTTTGTTTTGAACTGGCGAAGTAGAATTAGTTTTTTAATTTTTTTTTATTTCAGTTCGGCAAACAAGTTCCTCCAACTTCTTGCATCACAGACAGGTGGAAGGTACGTTACCTTGATCGCAGAAACAAAGAAACATGAATTAGAATTTTGTAAATGTTTTTGGGTCGTTTGTGAAATGATTACAAGTTGAAACAATGAGGAAACGACGAAAAATAGATTTCTGGCAGAATATGCAAACGTTAACTTCAACCAGTAAATGACTCTCAGCCGCTTAAAACTAGAAAACCTAGAGATAAGCTCCGGCTCTGATGGGCCACTTAGGCTCGTAAATTAATTTAGCTAACTTCAAACAAACGCGAAAGTTTTACTTTAGTTTAAACCATGGAGCATTTTGATTTCCCTGAAACCAACTTTAAAAGGTTAAAATCTGCTGTTGACCGAAATGAGGATATATTAATCTAGTTGATTGAAGAATGACGTTAGCTCAAATAACAAGGATTAAGCTTTTGAAATGAAGATGAAACTTTTTGTATAGAGTAAATTAATGTTTATCTCCCTTATAAATTTTTTTCTTTTCATCAGATTCCACCGTTGCCAAGGTGATCCTGATGGGCATTTGTTTGCACACCGACTTCTTACGGAAGATTTCAGGGAGGGCGAGGTGAGTACTGCGCATGACCGTAACAAAACAAGAAAGACAAATTGGTTGTGGTCCAGTGAAGGCGAGATGAGCAAATGTGGCAATGTACAGCCATGAACAACCAATAAATTTGGTAAATCGATTAAAGCAATTGTGAATCACACAAACAATAAAGGAACTTTTTCAAGAGGAATCTTTTTTTGTTATCCATGTGGGGTGTTGACGTCATATTCATGTATTTGTGTTGTTCTATGCTGATATTATTTTAAAAGTTTGCATTTACTGTTTTTCCTTGTCTTACAATCTGTTGCATTTGTTTTTTAAGTTGCTTTTTTCAGCTAGTCACTTTATCACATTTTAAGCCGAAGTCGTTTTTTTTTTGCCAGAGTTAGGTAGTTTTACTTGTTTATATTACTACTGTTTTTTCATCATACCTGATTATAGGAAATTAACGTTCCTTAAAATTAAGGTATTGGAAATTAACGCGACTTAAATTAACGCGAATTTAATGGAAAACGACTTTTGAATAAAGAAAATT
>JAOCNB020004355.1:0-11408 GCA_026546465.2 Palythoa caribaeorum | reverse complement strand
GATTATGTGTTATACAGGCATACCTAACCGGATTATGTGTTATACAGGCATACCTAACCGGATTATGTGTTATACAGACATACCTAACCGGATTATGTGTTATACAGACATACCTAACCGGATTATGTGTTATACATGTGTTATACATGTGTTATATCTAACTGGATTATGTGTTATACATGTGTTATATCTAACCGGATTATGTGTTATACATGTGTTATATCTAACCGGATTATGTGTTATAGATGTGTTATATCTAACCGGATTATGTGTTATACAGGCATACCTAACCGGATTACGTGTTATACATGTGTTATATCTAACCGGATTATGTGTTATACAGGCATACCTAACAGGATTGTACGGACCTAAATACGTTTGGATATTAGTAGCGTGGTACAGACACGATTGGTGGAACAGAAATCCAATTAAAGAAGGTCGTTGTACCCCTGAGCAAGTTAAAACAGCTTCTGGCCATTACCTCAGCTTTTCTCTCTTTAAGGACACTTCTGGTGCACTCTCAAAATTTTCTTTGACAAATGAGGTAAACACTGCGATAATAATCGCTTGGCGATTTTGTCGTTTATTTTTGGAGAACGTAAAAAATCTAAAGATTGATTTTAATTCAAAATTTTTAATATAGTTCGAAAGCCAGTTCTATAAGCTTTAACTTGATATATGGGTTTAGGTATCTAAGGTTTAAAACAGATGCACTGTCGGTCGTTCTGACGCAAAACTCCCTTGAAGGTATACGGTAACCTTAATCGTACCTCCCACCACTACAACAGGGAATCGAATCCTGCACTTCATTCGCTTATTCCTTTGAAATTTATTATCTAGACAAGAGAACAAAAATGGAATGCCTTGCTGGAAAATTTGGGACTATACTCTGGTTATGCGTACGATGCAGTGTGGGCCATTGCACTGGCACTCAACACTTCCTCAGTTCTACTTGCCAATGAGAACAAGACTCTTGAACAATTTGACTACGAGGACAAACACACTGCTTCAGTTATAAAGCAAAGCTTGGCTAACGTTGATTTTTGCGGCGTTACGGTGAGTCACAGACGATAACAATGCAGTATACTCGTTTAAAATATCCAGGCTATCAGCATTGGCTAATGCATAAAGCCCGGCGTAAAGATTGCCGTTAGATGCAACAGTGCGATCCTATAGCCATACTATAAATCCCAAGTGACCCGCATCTGGAGAATAAAATCTGCCGAAACGCAAGGCTAGCACAAAAACCCGCGTTGGCATTGATTTTCTGTATTTCCGTCGTTCGTGTTGTGAATTCATGCATTTTTAAATGTGTTTTGGAACACATAATATAACAACTTGCAGCACCTTTAAACGCATTTTGCAACTTTTCAGACATCCACAATTCATTTCTGTTGTTATTATAATAATCTTGATATTATGTGCACAAGAGTCGATTATTTCCGCAATTTTTAAGTTTCTGAAGTTTTCGCACGTCGCCATCTTTGAATATGTGACGCGTCTTGGTTTGCAATACAACATGATACAAGGCCTCCACTCGTTCACTAGTTTCATTGATCACATTCAAAACTGAAGTTATCTCCATGCACATTATATTATTTTAATTTTTTTAAACCGCGCGGCCACGCTCGGCCTTTTGAAGAGCTGCATTTGAGACCAAAATGTAGAGGAAGTAAGTGGAGGATTCTTTCAAATCAAGTCCGTACAGTAATAAACTATACAGGCTGTTGAGGACCCACTTTGCGATTTGATACGTCGATGAAATTGCAGCAAATTTAATTGCTTCCGACATTTTACAGCAATGCATGGGGGCACTCAGGGCAATTTTTTTTTTCTTCCAAATTTTGCTCTGCTCTTCTTTATTATATTATATTGTTTTAGTTAATTCAAATGGTAGTGGAAGTGGCACAACAGGTCTACGAGTTGCAAATGAATCTCTATATGTACTTTGATTAATCACTGATATCTGATATGCTAAATACTAGTAATTTGATACGATAAGGCCAAATAAAAAAAATATGTGCCGGTTCTGGTTACATTGGCAAAAATAGAGTGGTAACGTAGGTGCAAACGTTTTGTTTTTGAAAAACATTTTAACACAGAAAATTTACGGAAAGTTTTAAGAAATCCATGAAATGAATCCTATAGAAAAAGTTTTAGCGAAAAAGGTTCCAGTTTCGGCAAGAAAAAATTGGGGCATGTCGGGCAACCCAAACTACGCGTATTGTGCCATCACATGACGGTACTGGGTGACACACTATGCAAATCTAGCCAATCGCTACCCAATTGGAGTATGAAATCACCAAGTGTGACCTCGACTTTAGGACATTGTTATCCTTGACAACTTACTGACTGTAATATTTTAATATTTCGTCTTTTCTAACACCAGGGACGGTTACACTTCAATGAATACGGCGAGAGAGCTGGTTCAGTTGCATACATTAAACAACTACAAGGTGAGAATTGAATCAGTTATGTTAATGTTAATCAATATTTTTATCTTTCGCTATAATCCCGACTTTGCTTTTCAAACTGTAAGAATTGGACATTTAGTTTTGCTATCATTTAAGCCTTTATTGAAACCCTTACTTTCCCACGTATCTCTAACATTTTGGCTCACTTTTTTCTCGAGCGCTTTGTTTTTTTACCCTATCACCTTACTTTTACGTTCAAAATTAGCTTCATTTTACGTTTATCTTCATTTTCCTTTGCTTTGGTCATGCTTGTAATTTTTCCTTATATATCTGCCCTTATTCTTTTATTGCCGTTTTTGCCTTTGTCTTTACTTGAAAATTCATTTTTACCTAGTTGTCTCGACCCTACCTTTATCTTTACCATTACCGTTAATACCATAACACTAACTCTACCATTACTTTTGCCATTACCATTACCATTACCTTTGCCCTAACCCTAACCATTACCATTATTATTACCCCAACCTTTGCCATTACCATTACCATTACCTTTGTCATTACCCTAACCTTTGTCATTATCATTACCTTTGCCCTAACCCTAACCCTAACCATTATCATTATCATTACCCTAACCTTAACCATAACCATTACTTTTGTCATTACCATTACTATTACTTTTCCTTCGCTTTCCTTTCCTTTCCTTTACTCTTACTTTTACTTTTACTTTTCCCTTTCCTTTCAGCAGTTTGTTTGCAACTACTACGTTGAACAGTTGACCTTTTAGTTGCCTGATGACAGTGAAGACTGTTTAAAATGGGATAAAAATATTAGCGTCTTCAATTTTGATAATTGCTCTTCTGTGACTGATGTATAAGTTGTTTATAAGGAGTCCTCTCTACCATCTGATACTTGTGCTATACATCATTCGTAAAAAAGCAAAATCTTACGTTATATCATAGTGATGACAAAACATGCAGTCCTTGTTCTTAAATTAACCTGAAATGTGCTTACAGTCTTCAATGTTGGTAATATATCCATGCAGGTAATACTACAAAGATGATTGGTAGCTACTCCGTTTTGGAAAGAAAACTTATCATTGGTCCCGTACCAGTTATATGGGAAGGTAACACACTTAATCCTAAAAATTTGATGTATTTTTATCGGCATCTCACACTTAGACTAGCTTATACCTTAGTATGTTCCCTTTTTGTTTGCCCATTTCAGACACTTATGATGAACTCCATCTTATTGTTTATCCTCGTTAGAACGGGCTCTTAATTAAACCTAAAAACGGAGGAAAACGAAGGGAACGGAAAGAGTCCTCACTCCCTTTAGAAAAAGGACCACACGGTGTAGCACAGTTGGTAAGTGCTCTGCCTTCTGTGCTGGTGGTCCCCAGTTTGATTCTCAGTTACTCCAACGCCTGTTCCGACTTTCCTCTCATCCGTGTAGCTTGAACTTTAAATACCCGTAAAACGGAGCACTGACAGAGGAAGGGGGTAAAGTGGGCACCGAGGGCCACAGGTTTATCAGTGTTTCACTGTCACGTGTTACCCTCATTAAATAAAGTCTCTTTACCTTTTTAGTTGTCCCATGCAGCTGAGTGGGATATTCTTCAACACCAGTTAGCATTAGTGTGTGTTCCCGTTTATCCAATCTAAAAGCTAAAGTAGCATGTTTATAGGCTCTGTATATCTATCATGGCAAGGTGAACGTAAACTGGGTCAGAGAGCCAAAATGACTATATAGAAAAACTTGTCACTTGTGATTGTTTCCTATCGGAGTCTCGATCCATTATCATGTACTTAATTAAACACCGCCTAATATTTCTATGGTTGTGCCTTTGCAGGGGGAAAGCTCCCGAGAGATGGAGTGACCACTGTGGACAAAAAAGTGACGATCTCTGTCAGTCTTTTTGCTGCGTTCTGTGCGATGCAATCTGTTGGTATCCTGCTGGCCGTCTCTTTTTTGGTTTTTAATATTTACTATTCCAATCACCTGTAAGTACCTAAACTTAAAAATTTGTCAAGTTTCAAGTTTATGAGAGAAATAGTTGCAACTATATTGAAAACGACAACTGATGACCGATGGTGGTAAGGGCAAGGAAAAGGGCCAGGACAAATTAAAGGTAAGCAGGACGAGGATGAGGACTGATGAGGATGATGATGATGATGATGATGGTGATGATGATGATGATGATGATGATGGTGATGATGATGAGGAGGAGGAGGATCAGGATCAGGATGAAGATTACGATGACGATGACAATGACGATGACGATGATAATGACAATGATGAGGATAATGATGATAAGGAGAAAAAGGAGGGTGATGATGATCATAACATGACGATAACAATGACAATGATAATGAAGATGAGGAGGGATGATGAGGATAATAATAAGGAGAAGGATGACAATGAGGATGACGATGTCGAAAAGGAGGTGGAGGAGGAGGACAAGTTGAGGTAGACAATGCCAATATGAATGTCTACCTCGCGTTTTCGACTCTTGGTAGATACTGCCTTATTAATCCAGCTCAACTGGAATATATAATAAACATTCAATACCCAGTGAATTCAGGTGGATATGGTTCACCAAGTTAGTTAAGTAGGTTTCTTAACAAATTTTTACATTACTTTTTTTACAGAATTTGAACATTCTATTAAAATGTTCCTGTATCATGTTAACATAAAAGGTAAAGTGTGAGTGGTACAAAAAATTAAAACAGATATATTTTAATGTTTTATTCAAATGGTAAAGGGTAGCTAGAAAGCTTTGATTATCCCCACATCTAAAAGATAAAAAGTAATAAACGTTCCGAAAACAAGAAGTATTGATAAGATAAGAACCCGTTTTCAGGTATATCAAGATGTCCAGTCCGCGACTGAATAACATTATTGTACTGGGCATTATTTTGCTATATTGCTCTGGCATATTAAATGGCATCGATGGAAACTTTGTTGGAGACAACATAGAAAGCCTTCTTGGCTGCAAGGTAAATTTTCAAATTGTTGTATAGTTGTTTTTCGGGTTAGTTTTTAAATTGTTTTAGCTCCTTAATTACTGTAAGTTGTTCGAGTCAAGGAATAACAATAGATAGTGTTCTGTTACCGTTTGTTTTAGAGTAGTCCTGAGAAGATCTGATCTTTGTAGCAGTGGCCACACTGGGTAGAGTCCCGATACGAATCGAAGGCTCTTTGAGGCAACTCATTCACACATTATTCATTTATTCATCAGTCGTGGCGGTTGTTCTACTGAATAGCGTGAAAAAGTTTGAGATTGTGTCTACTTTTTTACCGTGGACATATCAATTTACTAAAGAGTTTTGGCAAGGCTCTAAGTCACTTTACTTTTAAATGTGTAAGTTCTGTATCTAAACTGAATACAGAAATGAGGATTAACGTTATTAAATTTACCAAGAGGAATAACTGAAAATTCCTTTCGAGGAAAAAAAATGGCTGCCTCAATACCACGTGGCACTTCTTTGAGAGACACATAGCGACCTGGCCCGCTAATGCAGATTTTTATCTGCACAGATTTTGGTAACGCTTGCGGCTACCCTTGGTCCTTAATTCAGACTAGAATGTGCTTTTTTAGCCATCATGGGACTTGGGGGAGGGGCAATTTGAGGACACCTCTGTTTCTTCTAAACCATTAACGCTACAGGTATTAAACTTAAATCAGTAATAAATCTTAGCTATACAAGCTTTTTCCTAAATTCAAACATTAGCTATGACGTCACATGACCTCGCTAAGTGTCTATCTTGGATTTTTATAACTGGAATCTCGGATTTTTGAAAACTTGTAAAACGTTGCCAAAAGACCTTTTTGCTTCAGATTACTAGTTTATCGTAGAAAGTTATTTTAATGATAATTTTTTTTTACTTTAAAGTAGAACTAGTGATAAAATAAGGAAATAGGCAAAGTAGATGAAAAATGACCAAAATTACTTAGACAAATGGTATAAAACTTGTGGCCATTGCAATGGCTTAATTGCTGATCATTAACTGACTACCTCTAACTGCTCACACATAAATTTTAGGAAAAGTCACCAAGTGTCATGATAGTAGATGCACTAACTCTGGAGTAACATAGGACTAAAATTAAGGTTTCCTCGAAATGCCCCTTCCCCTTCACCCTCTTCCCTACCCCTCCCCCTCCCCCTCCCCCTGCCCCATCACGCTGCCCGAATAGGGTTAAGACCACGAAGTATGGTTAATCCAGAAGATGGGTCCAGAATCCAGTTGGTGAAATCTAGAATTCAGTTGAAGAAATCCGGAGCCCGGTTACAAAAAATTTGGAACGCAGTTAAAAAAATCCAGATCCTAGTTATAAGAAAATCCGGAACCAAGTTAAGCCAATTCGAAGCCCAGTTAAGAAAATCCGTAACCCAGTTGAAGAAATCCAGAGCCCAGTTAAGAAAATCAGGAACCAAGTAAAGAAAATTCGAAGTCCAGCTAAGAAAATCCGGAACACAGTTAAAGAAATCCGGAAATCAGTTAATAAAGTCGGAGCCCAGTTAAGAATATTCGAAGCCCAGTTATGAAAATCCGGAAATCAGTCAAAGAAATGCGGAATCCAGTTAATAAAATCTGGAGCCTAGTTAAAGAAATTCAAAATTCAGCTAAAAAAAATTACAGTACACTTAAGAAAATCTGGAATCCACGATTATCTTGGATCACTTAACATGCGACCGAAATATCTGTTCTATTGTTGATTCTGCAGCTGTGTCTCTGGTTGGCTTGTATTGGTTTTACACTTGGGTTTGGTGCAATGTTTGTGAAGACGTGGCGAGTTTTTATGATCTTTCTCCATCAAAACAGAAAAATGGTAAGTAACAGAAAACTACTATGACCAAAACTTTATGTTACAAACCGGCAGCCCTATGACGTCACTAGATTCAGAAGAACTTACAATTTGGCGGCGTTCAATCCAGTTATTTATTGCTGCATGCTTTCAAGAATTACTTCTCGGATGTGGTACAAAATATAGCACAGAAACGTTTCACACAAATTAAATGTACTGTGAACATTTATACAAGTAAAGGTCATAAAAAGGTAGAGTTCTTCCATAAAAAAAAAAGGAGAATTGTACAACATCACACTTTACACATTAGTTACTTATAAGCTTTTCTTTTTCTTTCAACTCACGCACTGACACACTCGCAGATCAACCCAAGCGAATTATAAAATAATATGTTAATAAATGTAAATATAATCCGGTAACTGGATAAAAATATTTTAAAGGAGAAACAGCTGAAAAAACAACGCTTGAGATAATTTTTTGTGTTTGTAGGCCATCACTGATTGGCAACTGTTTGCCATCGTGGCAGCTTTTCTAGTAGTCGACACCATAATTCTGACAGCACAACAGCTTTTTGACCCGATGGAAATCAAGGCCTCGTACACTGGAGAGAGGGTGTGTTACATTACATTTAGTTGTTTATGTGTTGCTTTGCCTCATCAGTTTGATATGATTTGTCATTTCACTGGTGAAGATACCTGAGGGGAATAATCAAATATTGTATTGTATCGTATCGTATCGTATTGTATTGTATTGTATTGTATTGTGTTGTATTGTATTAAACTTGTATTGTATTGTATTGTATTGTATTGTATTGTATTGTATATACGAAGAGGTTAATTAGTTATCTTTCATCAAAAGCGGCCATGTTCATCAATGTATGGAGCAGGACCAAGTCACTGTCTCAGTCGTCTGGGACCAACAGCGACATGTCCCAGTGTCTCAGTCGTATGCGACTCACCAGCGACATGTCCCAGTCATACACAGCATTGCCGGCGGTTCGGTCGCTGGGCCTTTACGGTTATGTGGAAACCAGCCTTATGTAGATGATAAATTACTAATAGAGAAAAACAATTATTTTAACAAAATCAAATATATTATACTCACTGGCATTATCTAAAGTTAGTTTGATAAAAGTCCAACGATAATGAGTAAAGGAACTAAATTTCAGCGCCGTTATAAAAATATCAAATCAGTTAAGTCGACGATTTTATGGTTTTGATGGTTTTATTCTTTGGCTGCCTTTGTCTGTGAATTGCTTCTGTGGCGGGATTTTACTACAATCAAAAATACAGTTATTTTTTTCTTCATAAAAGCTGGTATTTTTCCTCTTTGTAATGTTGACAGTAATGCTGTTTCGTTGCGCCGAGACCAGCAGCCAACTCCAGTCCGTTTTAGCTACCGTTCAAGCTAAGGACTCCTACTCCAGCTCCTTAAGTCGCCGCGATTAAAAGCAACCTTTTGCAACTTTTGGCGAAGACTTGAGGCAATTTTAGGAGAATTAAGGAAATTTGGTTGAGAAAGTTTACTGCTGACTGTGGGATTAAGGCGATTAAAGGCTTTATGGCGACTTAAATACGACTCAAGGCGATTTAAGCAAAAACTGTTCAAAAATCCATTGCGACTTAAGACGACTTAAGTCCGGGAGTATGCCTCGTTCAGATTTTGAAGAAAGAACCTGTACATACATGCATACATGTACATTGTGCTATGCTATGCTATACTCATAAATTCTAATGTTTAGCGCAGCGTCTGATAGACCGAGTGTACCGAAGATGTTATATTGTCTATTGGACTGAATATCTTGAATTGGTTAAGTTAATGCTTTCCCGTACATTGAAACGAGATAATTTCTTCTGAATGACTTGTTATTGCGATCACTTCTACAGAGGCTTGTGGAATCAGAAGACACTATCTACAAATTTTATTACCTCACGTGTGCCAACAAATATTCTGCACTCTGGCGTATTCTGATCTACTCTGTCAAAGGGCTCCTTCTTTCATTTGGAATGTTTCTGGCCTGGCAAACACGAAAAGTTACAGTTCAAGCGCTGAACGATTCCCGCTACATTGGCTTTTCAGTGTACAATGTTGTCATTCCATGCGCGATGGGGATTACCATTTTAAATACAGTGAAGCTTAGTCCCAATTCAAGCTACGCGATTGAGTCATTACTCTCAGTTATCAGTACAACTAATACACTCTGTCTGGTCTTCATTCCTAAGGTCAGTACATATTAAGATAAAACTTGGCATAAGGGTAAAATCATTCTGACTGTAATGTGTTTATGGACACAAATAGTGATTACGTAAAACTTAACTAACACCCTGACACTGAAAGCTTATGTAAACAGTTACTTGACAAGGATAAAGACGACTTTAAACGCTGTAATTTCATCAAAATCGCGATTAGGAAGACAAGGACAATATGCCATTTTCGACTCAAGAACAAAACCAATAAGTCGAGGCCACGGATTCTCAAAAAGACAGTACATGTATCAAGAATTAGCAATTTACCTCGACTTGAAAGTTTTGTTTGTGAGCAATGGAGCGTAATTCGGGCATGGCCTATTAGAATTGTGAAAGATTACAGTACAATAACGATATCATATACAAGCCAAATGTTGTCGAGCTGAAGTTTAGGGTACTGTACTTAACATCTTGAATCTCAAATGCAACACAACCGTGACTTCTCAAATCAATCGATCCCAAGAACAACGAAAAATCCGACTGCTCTGAACTGTGTGGAGCACATCAGCAAGGGCAGATCTAAATACATCAGTCGTGGTTTTTAGTGCAAGATCTAACTGTACCATATATCTGCAAGGCGTCTATCAGGGCCAGGCTGGCTGGAAGGAAAAACTGCCGGCCGACAGAAATTGGTCGGGACGGCGGCCCGGAGACGAGGGGTCTGTATAGCCCTCCGCGGTCCCACATTGGAACAACAGAACCCACACCAAAATTGAGAGGTTGTACGCTAACAGACCTGAAAAACTTGGACTTTGGTCGAGATATTATGCTATATCTCACTTCGCTTGACAGCAACAAGAACAAAAACATATAATGAGGTCATAACAGAGACTTCGAACAGAATAAGTGCAAGAACGAGGAACAGAAAAAAAACGTAGCAATTAGAGCAGAGACAAAGACAAGGAGTATGGCGAGGGAGAGGACGACCAGGGAAAAGAGGAATGCGAAAATGACATCCACAACTAAACAAAGAAAAGGACAAACTGACAAGGACAAGGAAAACGAATCGAGCTCGAAAGAAGAAAACAAGTTGCGGAGAACAACGAAAACGACAGTGAATAAGAAAAAAGACAAGGAAAAGAACGACGACGACGAAGAAGATGCCGACAAAGGGGAAGAGATAAGACATCAACGAAAACAAGTGACAAGGAAAAAGACAAAAGATGATGGCCAGGATGGTGACAACAAGGGATAAGCTTAAGAGGACTTAAAAAGCGACACGTACAAAGACAAAAATAAAGACATGCATGCACAAAGACAACGACCACGTGAAGAAGACAACGAAAACGGAAGTGGCAAGGTCACATTTAAAAAAAAGGAGCGAGGAGAAGAAAGATCATCATATAGGATAACGACAAGAAAACATTTAAAGACACGGAGAGGAATATAGAGAAATAAAAGCTAATAGGAAGAGCGATATTGATTGGGAAAGGTGTTGTATGGTATAGAGACGAATTATTGGGATATTGATAGATACAGGGAAAGATACAATGATAAGGACGAGGATAGAAACAGGAATAAAATTAGGAACATATAGCAATCGGAATGAGATCTACATGCAATATCTCGATATATATCATTGGAAATCTAGCAAATGCGAATTATTTCTCAAACATAAAGCAATTTGCTTTAATCAAAGTACAAAGGAATAAGGTTTTAAAGAACTAATTAATATTTTAATCAACAGATCAATTGCGTCAGACAAGATCCTCAAGGAACACAGCGGCCAACATTTGTGCCATCTCTGAAAAACGAAGTCAATGGTCCTCAAAATCACAGCCTCTCTGCCTTAAGTCCCACCCTTCAAGGCCGGTTGGTTAGTGCGAACTCCGGCAACATTTGAGCAGTTATCAACTATTTATGAGCCAGAAACAGTTGATTGTTTAAAAAAATGCATAATAGGGAGAAGTGGGCGGTGGGGGAGGAAGGAGTTAGAGGGGG
>JAOCNB020004250.1:0-14253 GCA_026546465.2 Palythoa caribaeorum | reverse complement strand
GTAACGATTATTT
The DNA here is from genome assembly GCA_026546465.2 of Palythoa caribaeorum. NCBI lineage: Eukaryota > Metazoa > Cnidaria > Anthozoa > Zoantharia > Sphenopidae > Palythoa > Palythoa caribaeorum. The sequence goes on along the minus strand of JAOCNB020004250.1, from coordinate 14,240 downwards.
TTCAATTTTTAGAAAAATATCTACAAAAGTTTTAAAAAATCCAACTTTCGTGACTTCCTGTGATAACGTCATCAATGATGACGTCATTTAATAAATGTCAAAACATGTATTCATTATCAAGGAATAGTTGTGCCAGAGCCCTTGGCAATTGACCAAGACGTTCAGATTTGAGGCCAAAAAATCGAGGAGGGTTAAGCTGTTTGTACGTGACAAGGCTGATGGTTTCATGCAAATAAGCACGCTTATCGGCTTATATAGAGGAGTCTACATCAATTTAAAATTTGGCTTGAGCAGCGCACATAAAAAATATTTAACCCTTTTCCTGCTAAACCCACTTTGAGATAAACCAAAAGTGTCTCAACAATTTACAAATACTTTTCTCTTGCAATTAGTCACTGAAATATAGTTGTTGGAGTATGTATTAAAGCTATTAAAGTTATTGTTATATATATGTTATGATTCCTTTTCCTGCTGAGTCTGTGTATTATCAACAACAACTTTATTATCAAACTTGCCAAAAATAACTTTCGCGAGACAATAATCGTTTTCTGAGTCTAGATCTCAAGACAAACTAAATTAATGGTCACTTTATAGGATTTCAACCAACGGTTCAAAAGTTGTATCACACTTTTTATCGGTAATTAGCATTTTATAGCGAAGAAATCAAAATTTTAAAAACACTTGATTGGTGTATAATATCTAAAGGCATGCAATTCATTTGGAAACGTACCAAGTTATTTCTCTTTTGTTCGTAAGAACAAAGACAAATTCTCGGTCGGAGAAAACATAATCGAAACAAGGTCAAAGTGGCTATTAAACTGCGTAAAAAATTTCCCATTGCTACTTTAATTTGAAGTGTTGAAAGATTAATTCATTTTTTGAACAATGGTTCAAACTTCGGATATCTTGAATTACGCGAAACTGGCTGCATTGAATGGTTAAACACGTTTCCGAGCAAGTTTTAAATCTCTATAAGCTCTGTATTGTCTTTAACTTGTTTTGTTAGTAAGCACCATCAGTTTTAGCCTGCGCCGCAAATACTCTTTACCTCTGGTATGGTCTAAATCAACGATTGAAAGAGCTTGGGCCGGCACATTAATTTCCGTGCTTCAAAATGTACGCTCTCCAGACCGACAGTGTGGTGAAAAACCTCAAAGTTATCGTAAACATTTTCTTTATACATCAGGTCCTGAGTCAGACCTAAACTGTGTGGGCATGCATAAACACAAGATACTGTTTTGAAATGTTGGTTTATATATAAATGGTTTTGCCAGACGGCAATTTTTCTCTTGACATAAATATACGTTTATGATGAAGATGAAAATCTTACATCCATTAATAATGGTATAAAGAAACTGAAGTTAGACTGATATAATAACGAGTTAACGCAATACATGACTGTGGCAAACACACCTCTTTTGACCAACGTGAGAGCATCGAAGATTTTGCTTCCCTTTACAAGGACTTCAGTCAGACTTCAGCAAAAATGACTTCATGCACAGCTCTGATAAACATCGACTACAATTCACTAGTAATTTATTGATTACCCAAATAAAGTACAATGAAAATCCTTTCCCACATGTTTTACTCACAATCACAACTGAGGGTCTGCGTTTTTTTTAGATTGAATTTATAGAGAGTTATTGAATCAAAAGTGTTTCAAGGTCAAAATTTTTAAAAAGGAATTTAACTATTTGAATTTCTATAAGACTATAGTCTAATAAGTTTGGAATATGTTCTAGCTCTTAAAAATTAAGAATGGATAATACCAATGTACTTACTGTTTGAGTGTTAAGAAAGTACAAGAAGATGAAAACTTCCTTTTAAAACTTGAGTTAGCACCGGCAATGTGTCTTGGCTGCCGTCGTCAAGAACTTAATTGAGAATGTTTACAATTATAAGCTAAGTTCTAATTATAGAATTATATAATATCTAAAACATTGTTTTTCGAAGTGATAATTTCCCTGCGGCACATGCGCTGAAAACATGAAAAGAGAAATCATAGCAAGAAAATGTATTTGCATATACAAATATCGGTAGAGAGCGGCTTCACTGAAAAAGACTAACACAACAATTAAATGCAAATTCACAATAACACCGACAAGCCTTAGGTGTTTCAAAAAACTTTATGATTTATCTATTTCCTGTTTCATTTACAACTCATAGACATAGTTTTAAAACAATGAATATATAACTGAGAAATTAAATTTGAACGAGATGATATGATTTTGTACGCCTGTTAAAATGCGTATTAAACATGGAATATTGTAGCCAAAGCGTATATAAACTATATATTATCCAAACTCAACACTGTCCTTTTGCGTAAAAAGAGCAGTTTTATCTCAATAATGCGACTCAAACTGGGGAGTATTAATTTTCAAGTCGAAAGGCGATAAGCTTGTTTTTGTTTGGTTATCGGGATTACAATTTTACTCTATACAATTCAAAATCAACCGCAGTTTTCGCCAAATTTACAAGAGTTTGCCAAAAACTAAACATTTGTAGCCACAAACAAAATGATCACTCCCGCCTGTGTTAGATACATTACTGCTGGCGCTGCAAATTCGACAAAACAACATTAAATTTCTTTTACTTACAAAGATACTTATGTTAATTTATGCACTATCACAAAATCAAAGCAATAAAAAAATTGAGGCTCTGATTGTCGTAAAAATTAAGATCAATATTTACAAGTTTTTTTATCATTAAACGTATATCAAGGCAAGTAAAGATAAGAAGCATTCTTTTAATGAAATGTTGGTTGCACATCAAAACCAATATCTAAAAGCAAGCCAAAAGTCGGTGGACTTCACAATGGTTTTGTGGTGGAATGTTTTATTATTTGGTTTGTCTAAGTTAAAAATAGTTTCAAAATAGCTCAGAAATTGTTTCCTTATTAATTGAATTGAGTGTTTTTAAAGTTTCTTTAAACCCTCGGCGTACAGACTTGACGTCTTGCAACCAAACAATAAAAAGGAACTTCGGAGAAGTTAATAACGGATGTATGTACAAACCAAACATAAAACTTGTTAATACGGATTTCTTTTTTTTCGTGTGCTAACACTTCCCGTAGTTGTTAGTTTCCTTTCTTTGATTCTGTTAAACAGTGACAAACGAACAAACCAGTTATAGCGTTTTTTTTCTTCTAATAGACAATGTTGAAATTGGCTTAAAAACAACGGCTTAAAAATAAGGAAACCGCTAGAAATAAACAAGTATTTAAAGCATTTAAACTTAAAGATAAAAATGATGATGATGATAATATTAATAAGAAAAAATGAAGAAAAGGAAAAAGAAATTAAAAAGGAAACATAGCAAGAACAGTAAACGTTACAAAAAATAAAGAAAGGTAAAGAAAGATGAAGAATATTTCGAGAACAAAACGGCTGGGGTTCAAAAAATCAATTGATAGGCAGGGGCTTCAAAACGATTTCATGCTTGGTCATCGAAGTTTTGGTTTTTGCCACTCAAAATTTTTATAATTCTCAAGCACAGCTGAATTAATTTATCTTCAGTGTGATTTGATCTGTCACTGGTGGAGAGGGAGCAGAATGTGGTATGTTCACGTCACTGAGTTATCCAAATTCTAGTGTGAGAGAAGAGAGAAGACGCGCGGAGCAGAAGGGTAAGAGGAGGAGACGGAAACAACGGGGAACATATATATCCTCGTAGCCAACTAACCATCGTTGCAGCGGTTGCGGGAAAGACTGCCACTCCAGAATTGACCTGCACTCGGCCACTCCCGAAAATGCCAAAAGAACTAATGTACTACCGGTCGTCTCACGAGACGGAAGGGTGCCAACTGAAGACTGAATATAACTAAAGTCTGAGAAAACCGCCGTTAAGATAAAAGTCGAAACGAGTGCGATACTTCTTTTTTGAAATTTCAGTATACGGCGCTTTTTTATAAGAACAACAATACCCAAATCGGCCAAATTTAAGAGCAATTAGTTTAAGAATAAGCTAAAGCTGTAGCTTGATGACTCACTGGGAAAAAGTTTTAATTAGAAGCAAAACGATTCATTGCAATGGAGCTCTAAAGAATGCTCAACAACAATGAAGATATTACAGCCGTAAAATACATGAGTCATGATCCAATATTTGTTTCTGTTTTGTTTTCTTTTGATTTCTTCTTCTCAAATAAAAAACAGTCATACAAAGTCTCTCAAAAATTAAAAACATTAAGTCACAGCAAAATGTACAGGATCTTATAAATTAAAAAAACAAGTACCAATAAAACTGGCTGGAAGGATTATCAATGCAAACTTGAATTAGGATGAGTTAGATTAATATTTTATGTTAAGAAAGATAGAAACTGGCGCTCATCACCTCTTCAACTGTGCAAAGGCAACTCCGCAACTCAACGAAGTTTGCTTTAAAACACATATAGGCATATAACTGGCAACTGGTATACAGCCCATTAAACGTGACCTTGGAGCACAGCGCGACAGAAGGAGGAAAACCGGAGTACCCGGGGAAAAACTCCCGGCGTCAGATCGAGATCGACAAATCTCAACACACGTGTGTAGCGGATCACAGAGAAGAGAAGCGTAAGTGATTACTGCAACGCTAACAAGAAACGTTTCTATAACATTTGGCCATCATTACCAGTGACTTTAGAGCTTGGAAATTTGCGTACAGTAAGGATTTGGAAAACAAAACAAAGTACTAAGTAGTAGTCTGTTGTTCTTAAAGTGCAACGCCATTTTTTCTCACTTTTGAATGGATATGTTTTAGTTCAATAAAATTTTTCGTGGCATTGGCACTTTAAACAACTGTTCTCATAAAAGAAAGTTAAAGAAATACTTTCTCGCGTATTCTTTGCAAGGTTGAGTGTTGCAGAGCTGACGTCATAACATACGTGCTTCTTATTTTAAAAGAAGAACAATCCGTATAGCTTAATATCCAGTCTAATTCAATACGCCTAAACTATTTATTTAACTTTCATTACGAAAACAGTTGTTTAAAAACAATAGATTGCTCTTTTGTTTTGTTTTCTAAAACTTTACCTAGTAGTTACTGAATGCAAATTTACAAGCTTATAAACGGCTCCATTGATAATTATGGCAGGATATCATCAAAACGTCGTACTGATTTATCTAGTACGTAAATATCATAGCTAAAGTTAATCTTACAGCTGTATAATAATTTGTGTTGTATATTTTCATTTCGACAGCAAAGTAAAGCAATACAAATTATTTGTATTGCTTTACTGAATGCAAATTTTCAAGCTTATAAACTCCATTGATGATCATGGCAAGATGTCATCGAAATATCGTACTGATTTATCTACGTAAATTATATCATCTCTAAAGTTAATCTTACTGTATAATAAATTGAATATTATATTCAACCCTCATCATCATACTAAATCGGTTTCACATATATAATCCAAGAATGTATTAGCTTTTAAACCAGTATCATTTAATTAAACAATAAAACTTATTCTTCTATTGGTTTACTATGGCATAATGAAGCACGCGGGACAATGAAAGATCACGAGAAATGTTTGTTATTCATTCGAATTTTGAACCAGTTGATGAAAACCTATAAAGTGACCATTCAATTTGTTTGTTTTGAAGATTAGAAATGATTGATGTTATTTATTTTAACGTTTGAATTAGTTGATGAAGACCTGTAAAGTGACCATTGCTTTTGCTTGTCTCGTAGAAAACGAATGATTTGTCTTGCTTTTGAATTGGTTGATGAAACCCTATAAAGTGACCATTCACTTTGTTTCTTTTGAAGAGTAGAAATGATCGGTGTTATTCATTCGAACTTTTGAACCAGTTGATGCCGGAAAACCTATGAAGTGACCATTCACTTTGTTTGTTTTGAAGAGTAGAATTGATTGGTGTTATTCACTCTAACTTTTGAACCAGTTGATGAAACCCTATAAAGTGACCATTCATTTTGTTTGTCTTAAAGAGTGGAAATGATTAGTGTTAATCATTCTAATTCTTTAACTAGCGCTAGCTAATACAATTTTATAAAGTGACCACTCATTTTGCTGTTATTCATTGCGTTCGACTTGAATGCAAGCCGGATTATTAACTCACGTCAGTTGAACACAGATCTAAAATGCCTACCTTGACCTACTCATGAATAGATTGTGATTGTTGCGGCAGAGTTTATGGAACAAAACGGCTTACAGGGTCGAATATACACGGAGAAATCAGTACTATTTTGAGAAAAGATCAAAGTGAACACAGGCAACTCAGTGAAGACTCTGTAGAGCCTCTTGTAATAAAATTAAAAAAAGGATTCCAACAGTAAAATATGCTCGCTGTTAACTATTCTTATAAAACCACTAACAAAGATGTCGAACACACTTTGTTAATCTGTGATTACTTCTAGTTCTAACTTTAGATTCTAGAAAGAGACCACTCAAAATAATTCAGTTTTTTCTTGAATTGCAAGACGAACAGCATGTAGTCAATTCACTGTAAAACCGCAAAATTCTTCATTTAACCAAAATGGCATAGTTACAATTGCTACACACCTATTTTACCCAAAGTCGGAAGTTGTGGGAAGAAAATTATATGCATGAACAAATAGCATCTCTAAAGCAGAGGTAAACATATTGTAAACAGATGGGACTGAGGTTAGGACAGCATTGTTTCACAGTGAATGACTTTATATATGTTTATGAAGTGATTTATTGCAGCAATATGATTGGCTAAAAATAATACAACTTAAAAATTTCAAAATAAACTAATGGCATCAACTTTTTCACCAATCACACTGTAACTTTCAATACAATTAACCAATCAGATCAACTGTTTGAATTCAGAGGGGAAAGAAAACCCGACAGTTTCTGTGGTTTCAAAATAGCTTTTCTTGATTTATGTTTCTATTGCTGCATGTGTATGTATACTGATTATACAACTCAATAGTCTCGTGACTTCAGCCAAAATTAAGCTCACTTTAATTTTGTTAACATTATTTATCCTTTAAAGGCAATCGTTAAGAAATGCAATGAGATGCAATATGTATGTGGTGAAGTATTCACTCAAGCACTTAACTACAGGCCCGTTAAAAAAAGAAAAAAAATGACAATGTGTTAACACTGAATGTTTTAACACTGAAGAACTAAGGTACATTACAACTTCATCAACTCTCTAACGGACTCGATCTTCCCCAGCAAAGTAAGAGATATTTGTTTATAACTCACAGCATGTATGACTAGTTACAGATGGTAAGATAATTTGAAATTAAAGACAAAAGAGCATAAAGCGAAACAGATCTGGAAGCATATAAAAAGATTGTCCTTTAGATTTTTCAAACACAGTACATCGGAAACGCTGTACAAAACATTTGTACTAATTTAACTGATTTTCAACAAAAACAAAAATTAAAAAAATGATGATAAACAAAAGGTTCAGGGATAATACAATGAACAAACATTGAGGTAGGGGGTGTTGTTTTGAAACTCGAAATTTCCCGTTATTAATAACAAAAATTTTAATATTTTCCACGCTTCAAAGGAGAAGTAATATTTTTAAAATTTTGCAGTGTTCTGCATGGTGAACGAAAACTTTTGTTACCAACCTGTAGCAAGGTTTCTTCTTCTCCAGTCTTTGTTTAAAGCTTGAGAGTATTAGTAAAGTCGCTGATAAACTAATGAAGCATCAAATTATTATTAAAAAGCAAAAACTTATGCAGTGTACCAAATCTAATTCAAAGTCCCTGAGTTTTATCATTTTATATTGTTGTTATTTAAATTTGTTTATTGAACAACCACCCTAAAACAATTAATATTTTGCCTGTGGGGCAAAGTTCACTACACTAAACTAGTAAATAAAACGAGTGGACCGAAAAAAAATGTTTCGGACCGAGAAGGAAATGAAATTCTTTCTTAAAAAGGAAAAATGAAACCTCCGAATTTGACGTTTTAATCTATTGATAGCCGATATGTTCTATGCTAAAGCTTAACATTCAATATCAACAAAACATTTTGTTTTGATAATTAATAACCTACAACGTGAAGTATATTATTAACGGTCCAGTTGGATTTGAGGTAAAAATAAACACGAGCTACCCAAACTTGCCTTAAAGTTGAACCTTAAAGGGATTGACGATAGACAGATAACATGAACAATCCTTAATTCCCTCTTTTCCTCTCAAATGACAGTTCTATATCATAACAAAGAAATGTAAATGTGTTTTTGACTCGTGTGGCCGTTTGACCAAATTTTTGTTACTTAAATAACGAAGGTATTACTATGCAAGAACTGTCTTAAATATGTTCTACTAACCAGACGAGACAGTAATTGTTTTCAACATACACACGACTTGCCTCAGCTTGCTTTTCCTCTTGATTGAATCAATATTGTAACAGACATTGGTATTTGCTTAAATGATATTGTTATGTCCTTCGAAGGAAGCTTGAAAACACTCAATGAATGTGTACTAAAATTTGTCAAATTCTTGAGCAATGCAAGTCACTGATTTAATAGCGAACCGTGTACGTTTTTCGAGTCTTTAACCATTAGTTCAAGTGTACATGAAGCGGTCTTGAAACTCAGATTGTTTACTGTTGTTTTATTCTCAACAAGTTAGAAATTACACTGAAAGCAACAAAGGCGCCACGAGCGTTACATTTTTATTTACTTGTTGGCGAGTGTAAGGAGAATGCGTATCCATTTTCATCGCCTCAGTGGTTTTAGTCTCGCGTGCCAGTGAGTGATGTAAGATAGAAATATTTCATAGCATCCATCGTATTTTAGCACTGAAATACTCCTGCCTGTACAGCAATAGAACGTCCTACCTAGATATCACTTGCTCGTAGTATTAGATCAAGTTTAGCCTGATCAAATGTTGCGTGCACTTAATAGACAACAAGTCCTAAACTGTTCTACGTAGAAGGACAATTACAGACATGAAAAGGAAAACTCTGCCTACCTTTTTGTATTTCTTCGTACAAAGCCTTGGAACCTTTTTTAAACGAGTCAAAAGCTCCTCTGTCCTAGTTTATAAAGTTATCCTGGGTCAAAAGAAGTCAAGGACAATGTTACCCGTGTCTAAACCCAGTTGTTGACACGCGGCAGTAACAAATCTTCAGCGCCCGGCCGGCCAATAAAATGAAATATTGTCCTCGTCGTGTACAAACGAATAACAGGTTACGACCCCGTATTCAGTCCTAAAGAAAGTAACTGAGGTTATACTCCGCCACAAAGTGATAATTACATGTCCATAATTAAAACCACAAGGCCGCCCCGGATCCAAGCCACAGCTTTGTCCAAGCACAGCTCGATCAAAACAACTTGAAATAGTGCGGGGCATGATAGACACGTGATCAAAGAAGCCATACTCTCAAGTGTTTTCAGCATACTTCGACCTATAGGACATTTCTTGTGTTATTTAAAACCTACTTTGGCAAACAAGGAACTCTGTCGGACCGCCTGTCTACTGTCTAAAATCATTACATAAATTGTTAATCTCTAAAATCTTTATAAACTTGTTTTTTTTTAAAAGATCGGACAACTATAACACAAAGTAAAAACATAACTTGCCACGCATAAAGATGTCATATTTTGTTACTATAGGTTCTCTTTTTATTTGAAAGTTGGCCAAAAAGTGTCCTCATTCAAGTTTTCTGTTGTTTTTGTTCAATTTATTTATTATTTTTTTAAATATTATCTCGCAAAATAAAAAAAATCTGGGTTTTTGGGTCGGTGACGAGAAAGATGACTGATTCAGTGAAGATGGCTTTATACCCACTGACTTGCATCTGTTACACTTACTAATCAGTATTAACTGATTGTAACAGATTTAAGTGGATGTAGGGCCATCTCCACTCCGTTTTAGAACTAGAAAACAAAAGATTCTTTCCCAGGTTTTTAAAACGCTTTGTTTTTTTAAAAGTTCTGTAGTGGCAGGTGGTGGTATTTTAAACAGTTCTGAGATTTTGCCGTCAAGAGAGAGGTTACTGAAATAATAATAAAGCCCATTGGCCATCAAAGTTAAGAGCCTAGGACTATGACGAAGATCCATATATTGCCAAGAGTTTACACTGGATCGCAATTAAAACAAAATGATATTATTTTTCAAACCTTTAATTAAAGGCGTTTTAGGAATTGTTTAATCAATTTGTGTCGCTCAAGATAGAAGTAAACGAAAGAAAACCAAAACGAACCGCCGTTCGAAAACATTTTGGAAAAAAGTTAAGCTTCTGAGTATTTTTTATAGTTTTATTTGTTAGCAGAGTAATTTGTTTATTTAAAATTTTAAATCTTCAAAATTACTCCGGTAAATTTTCACATGTTCAAAGTTATACATAAGTTTTCGAGTCTAGTTCGTTATACAGAGGTTAATTCATATTTCAGTGTGCATGATTTTTATTCTTGAGAACTGACTTTGTGATCGTGAAAAATAGCAAACTCACTCACAAAGCCCAAAAAAAGAATGGTTGATTTCTCAGTCTTCCCTTCTATTCTTGTCAGTAGTTTTGGACATAAATGTTGTTGATTTTGCTTACTTGTAAACATTTTCATAATCATGTTTTGTGTGTTGGTTTAATTCACTTCTTTGTTTTTAACAAAAACTGTTGTTGTTCTATAAAACTTGGACGTTTTTTATCTTTCATAATTTTAGGCCTTTATGACCTTCGACCTGAGTGTACTTTACTTTATTCAAGTGAGTTGTGTACTTTATTTTACTCAAAGCTTACAAAGAAAAAAGGAAAAAAACTGCCACGCAAAATAAAATTAGAGCTTTTGTTTTTCAATATACGATTTGAAGCATCTTCAAGTTCAACAATACGCGAAGAGTGGGGGTGGTGAGGGGGAAATCTAAATCGTGACAAAGTGCCGCTTTTCATTTGAGCTGATACAAAGTAAATCCGGCTATTATATAACAAACAAAAAATCTGCCCTTCAAAGAACTTATTAATTAATTTGTGACGATCAGGCAAAACTCCGGCTTAGTTATGTCGGTGTTGCTATGGTAACGGTTTGAAAAAATTCCGCTCATTTCCTTCTTTTCAAAACCAGACAAAACAGACAATGTTGTATATATACAAGCGGACTTACGTCAAACTGGACGTGACTAGGTTTTCAATTGATTTTTTTTATTTCCTGACTTTTAAAAATGGTGCCTGTGCAAGTCTCTGCTGCTTTCTATTTTGGTTTGTTTTCTTGTTTTTGTTTTGTTTTGTTTATTTTTTGTGGTTTTTTTTTTAAAAAAAAATTGTTTTGTGTTGTTTTGTTGTCTTCTTGAATCGCTCTACAATCTTTTTACTCGTGACAGGCCTACGGCCGATACGAGTCTAAAAATGGAGACGGTTCTTACACTTATAGTTATTATTCTTGTTTTTATATAAGAATGTTTTGTTTGTGTGCCAATGCTGAATATTCTTAAATATTTTGGGGATTTTATCCTTAAATGTTCTTAAAATGTTCTTAATATAATAATACGTACTTGGTGCACACGCTTTCTTTAATAAGAACAACTTTATTAGACGATGAGAACAATGACACTGTTTGTGTATCGAAGAAGATACGAGCTTCGATATTTGATATACACGTAGATAGAGTAAAAAAGAAAATCATGAGTCCTGCAAATTGTTCATGTAAAACTCGATGTGTTTTATTCTAGTTGCAAATGATGTTGCACTATCGACTATTTGCCAACGCCATGATTTTGTGCCTTATCAGTTAATGTAACAAAATAAAGTTTTTGACCATTCCTCAGCCTTGGATTGTTTTCAACCAAATTCTTAAATTTTTGGTAATTTTTTGACCCAACTTCTTGTTAAAGAGGTTCTTATAAAAAGTGTATAGTTTCAGTGATACTTCGACTGTGTACCGGCTTATTCACTTATTACGAACTTCTTTTTTTTTCAGTCATATAGTTACTTAAATAACAACTTACTTACACGCTCTTTTTATCAAATGCGCTAAATTTGTTTGAAGCTGAAACTGCTGAGAAATTTTTGATTATTTCAATCTCTCTTTAAACTCTTTGAATGTCCAGATTATTCCAAACGTTTTTAAGACGTAAATAGGTATTTTTTTATAAAATATGAAAAACTTTGTTTAGGTTGAAACATATAATCAAATACTAAAGTTTTATCTAAATATATTCATTCCAAGAATTCTGAAATTATTAACTTCAATTCATTGTGAATCTGTTCTTAGGCTGTTCATATAGTTTTGGGAAAATCCTTTAAAAAAATACATCAGTGTTATCGCGACTACGACTAAGTTACACTTATACACTTACTTTGGGGTTCTCATATATACTGATTTGTATTTTCCGTAGTATTCTATAAATATACCTCTCAGTTTGTACATTGAAAAGTTTTAGTGTATGTTCTAGAGCAAAACGAATCTATATACAGAAAGGTGTACTTACAGTTTCAACTAAAAATTGCGACTATGCATGTAGAACATGAAAGCAGTTCTTGAGAGTGACCATTGCATTGTCATAGACTTCGTACGTGTTGTCAGGAAAATATAGTACTCGTATCTCAATTAATTTCAAACAAATTTCCTACTGTTGGTCTTGTTTGTCTTTAAAAGAACTAAATCGATTTTGTGTTATCAATTATATAAAGACAAAGCTAAAATTATTTACGTCAAATTAAGACATTTATATACAAACCAAACAGCATGTCCAGTTTATAACAAAGCCAAAGGCGGAAATCACATGAAAGGAAAACGAATAACAATGGTTTCTGTTTGTTTTTAATTCCTACCCGTAAATTATTTCGAATATGGACGAGTTGATTACACTGACTAAAAGATTTTAGCGATCGAGGCTAAAAATCACAATGCTTTTACACTGACAACACCAGCTAATAAGCATTTTCATGTGTTTTAGTGTCTAAAAACCGACCAGAGAACTCACACTCAAAGTCAACACTTCAAATTCATACAGTTATCGTGCAAAGACTGCGAAAATTAACGCTTTTAAAATTTGTCGACAAATTATTTCCTATGACGTTTTTCAAATTAAGATAATGATGTTTGTTTAAAATCAAACACAGCAAAGAGATAGAGACACCGTTTCCTAAATGTTAATTGTCGTATTAAGAATATATAATATAAACTAGACGCCGTTAAGGTGTTCAAAGGGGTTCCTTTTTTCTGGTAGCTTGTTCATACTTTATTGTCACGCAACCACACTGAAATTTCGACAGAATTCAAAATAAATGCATAAAAACAAAAGGCACAGATTTTGAAGTACGTTCGATTTTGATTAATTACCTAACACCTGTACCTTACAACTCATTGTTTAAAAAAATTTAAATTTTGCAACGACTATTAAGAAATATAATTTGATATCAAAGAAAGAATGTGTGTTAGCAACGTGTTACTTCCAAGTCCGAATCAGAAGAGAAATTTAAAGGGCAGAGCAGAAATTAAATCAAATTGTCTCATGTCTAAATTTTTGTTCATAAACTGAAATGTGGCTTTTTGTTTCAATTTCGTTTCTGGCGTATAATTTTTCGGGGTTATCTAACTTTTATTCTGTTAGTTCAATTTCCGTTTCGATTCCTCAATTTCTGTTCTGTTGGTTCGATTTCCGTTCGAATTTACTAATTTTTATTCTGTCGGTTCATTTTCTGTTCTGATTCCCCAATTTGTATTCTTTCGGTTCAATTTCTGTTCTAATATCTCGAGAAAAGAATTTGGTGTAAAGGAGTAGAAAAATAAATTTTACAAAACAGAACTTGAAACGGGATTTGGCGGATGTGATCCCTCATATAGATATGCCTTTCAAAATTGCGAGGTTGATTTGATCGCTTTGACTTTTGAGTCGGCGAGGGAATCGAGGCAAGCCTATCGCTGTGATTTCACTCTGAAATCGCTTTGACATTTTTGAAAATTTCTTCGGCTTCCACTATAAATCACGATGAAGCACGAATTTTGGGCCTTATAACCATACGCTTAAGCTGGCGCCGCAAGGGGTTGTGGGGAAAATTTTAAGCCCGGTTTCCATATAATCGCTCTTGTCGCTAGCTACTGTCGCTACCGTCGCGAACAAAATTATTCTGCGACAGGAGCGACGGGAGCGATTCTTAGGTTTCCATATAATCGCTACGATCGCGACTAAAATGGCTAAAACGACCGAGGTGGTCTGCCGCCACCGACATCATCTTCCAAACCTTGTTTTGGGAAGTTACCGACGTTTTGCGAAAACTTATGTGTGGATGAAACCATTCAAGGTTTTAGAAATCATTTGGAAGGTCTGAAACGGCATTACTTCCCGATCCTGACGGTACATTTTTAGAT
>JAOCNB020004149.1:0-14254 GCA_026546465.2 Palythoa caribaeorum | reverse complement strand
GGACGCCTTTACGTCGCTTACAAAGGAGGACATCTCGAAAAAGAATTACTCTCAGAACTGAACATTCCCTCGTTCAATTTGGAAAAAGTCCGTTGTCCTAAATTTGATCACCTGTCCCGTTTACGTTCCATTGCCTCCTGCGGTCAACATGTCGATCCTTTTCGTCATCATTGCCCCAAAGTCGAATGTTATCATTTCGTTCAATGGATGCGTTCCCAGTTAAAACTTCCTTACGACAACCGTTACGTGAACACTTATCGTGTGAACCGTTTTCTATCTCCACCCTCGGTTCCAGCATGACGTCTCCTTAGCTCAACGGGAAGAGCGATGGACTTTTAATCCATTGGTTGCGGGTTCGAGCCCCGTAGGAGACATTGACTTTTAGTATTTTTTCTTGTACATAGTTTAGTCCAAGTTTGTCCATTAAAATACATGATTGGTTTTTACAGGCGTGTTGTGTTTATTTTTTAATTCTTTCTCTCTGACTAAAACCTCGCTTCCGACACGACTGCGATTGGTAACGACGCCCGAATCTGTCATCGCACCACGACTGTGACGTCATCCCCTCACCCTAACTCCTAACCCCAAACCCTAACCCCTACCCTAAGTCTATGACTTCCTTTTCCATTTTTATTTTTTTGCATATTCAATGAGGGGGGCGTTTATTGGATCGAATGACGTCATTACCGATCAGCTAATCATGTTTATCAATATTTAATGAAAGGGGCGGAGCACTGTACCAGATCCCTCGGACCGGAAACAGCAAATTGGCGCGCTCCTAGCTTTAGACCGGAAACAGCTGATTCCCTAGCAACGCTCTTAGCAACCATTTTTGGCGCGAAATTCCCGCCAAAAAACACCTCTCATACCAACCACATGTTCAAACCCTAATCACCTGATTCTTTTTCCCGCCAAAACTCATCCCATACCAACCACATTTCCAAACCCTAACAGCTGATTTTCCCGCGAAATTTCACCCCATAGCAACCAGATGAGCGATCAGCTGATCCCTTAGCAACCAAAATTTGGCGCGAACGACAACCTTTCTCTCGTCGTACCACTACTGGACCGTCCGACCTGGCTTCCGACACGACTCCAGACTGTACAAACTCTGTCATCGCACCGACCGACCGCTTCTTCTTATACCACTAGAACTTATTTCCGGGTTACCCTTAGCAACCTCCCACACCAATTATTTCCCGCCAAAAACACCTCCTATACCAAGCACATGTTCAAACCCTAACAGCTGATTTTTTCCCGCGAAATTTCACCCCATAGCAACCAGCTGATCCCTTAGCAACCAAACACATGTTCAAACCCTAACAGCTGATTTTTTCCCGCGAAAAATCAGCCCTTAGCAACCAGCTGATCCCTTAGCAACCAATCCATTCCCTAGCAACGAGCACTGATCTGTTTCCTGCCAAAATGCATCCCATAGCAATGCCAGACCCCTTTTTCCACCAACATTTTACTTCCTTAGCAACGGGGACGCCAAATCCCGTTGCTATCAAAACCCCGAGATCTCGGCATATCACTACTACTGCTTTACTGGAATCTCTTTCTTGTCTGCCTCAAAAACAACAGCAGCCAGGGAGTTTTCATCAATTCTGACCCTTACCTCTGATGCCTTTCTCACACAATACACTTTGGCAAAGAAATCTGGATCGCTTTCACAGCCAAGTTCAGTTGTCCTATTTGGGAAAGAACACTCATTATAGGAACATGCAAACTCTCGACTTTGGTTGCAAATTTAGAATATGCTGAGAACAAACTACGGCTATCATTACGGAATCCAGGAGGTTTTCACCATCGGTTGATTCTCTCATTTCCACCAATCTTTTAGCTCCTGGCTACGCCCCCGAGGTAACTTGTATGTCTAAACACCTCCATTATCACTTTTTAATCAAAATACAGTATGTTCTAACGATCCACTTTCTTCTTCAACAACGATCAACTGCTGGCATTTCAGTTTCTCTGCCAAGGTCTAAATCAGATTTAGTATCATTCAACTAGGGGACTACAAATCCTACGTTTTGATTAGCTACGCTACTGGGGGACTATTAGCAATCGTCCTAAAGTAGCGAAATTCGCTGATTTTGACAACCTTCCAAAACAATGGCGGCCGCTTCGCGTTTTGTGGAAATTTCAAAGAAGATTTTTGATAATTACTGTATAATTCCGATCTAGAAAAGACAAAAAGGGCAACAAGGTACGAGATGAAGATCTTAAATAGAAAATTTTGGTGTTTTTTTTATGTTTGCTAGACAAAACTACGGACTTTGTGTATGAATTCAAAACAAATCAAGCTTTGTTTCCAAACGGTCGATTACAAAGCAGACTATAGTTAATACATTTAGCACATAAACCACAACTTTAAGTTTCTTTGCAGACATGTTTCATCAGCGTCCTATGCCTTCATCAGTATTTTAACAAACTTGATAATGCCGGGTAAGTATATGTAGAAAAGGTAGTGAACAATAATGATAGATACTAAGATAACAGAATATTTAGAATAGTGGCATTTACAATGCAAGTTTGATGTTAAAGTGTTTGACTTGAACATTGAACGAGGGCTTTCCATTATCTAAGTATCTATCATTATTGTTCATTAATTTTTCTATATAGACATACCATTGTCAAGTCGGACGCTGCCGAAACATGTTTGTAAAGAAACTTAAAGTTGTGGTTTATGTGTTAAAAAAAAATCAAGCTTCACTTTTCTCAAAAATCGTTTCAAATATATTGTCACTTTTTTCAGCATTTGGTGGGTTTGCATTAGCCTGTACAAACACGGTAGCTGTGTTTTATTTCTTTTATAAAATAATAATTTTAAGCAACAATTAAAAAACAAAGAAGATCTGTTGTGACAAGATGGCCGAATTAGTGTTGTATGACTATATAAAGTTTCCATGTACAGCAATAGCAATCGCTTGTTATAAAAACACGTTTGTGTAAGCAACTGACACTTGGACAAGCCCCGTTAGGGAGTGAAGCTAAAATTTTTTACTACTTTGATTTTGTTTAAAAATGTGTCTTTTTAAACGGCTCAATCAGAGTAATAAGAATTATCGAAGTATGGCAGTTAAAACCACAATTAGGAACGTCTCAAACACCTTGGTACTTTGCCTTTGGAGTTAATTTAACTTGTGAAGTACGACTTTTGTTTTCATCACCGCCATCGTCAACGAACTTGAAGTTAAACTTAATTGGAAAGATTTCCCTGGCTTTAAAGACTTTTTCACCAAAAGATTGAAATATCAAATCGTCCCGTCATTTATCAAAACTCAAGTGGAGAAGATGGACCTTAAGGAGTGCTGAACTTCCACATTTTTCTTAGATTTTAAACCACTTCAGGTTTGTGTTGAACGCTCTGTTTTAATTCCTTTGCCGACTGAGGATATTTAACATTCCATCCTGTATCTATTGTATATATTTGAAAGTTTTCGAGAGATTTGTAATTTCGTATTGTTATCATGGGACTTTCTCTTCACATTTTCTTTTACAACGACAACGGCTGCAATAAAAAAGAGCTGCATGATTCTGGTGGAGTTCGCCGTGTGACAACTCCTCAAGCTTTCCTTGAATGTTTTGTTTTAAAACAGACCATTTTGAATAAAATCAAGTAGATACTGCAAACACATCTTTTAACCAATCAGAGCGCGCATATTATCTAAATTATTTTATAATATGGAATGGTTTGCAAACCAAACAAATTTAAAACAGTTATACAAGAGCGGGAGAAAGAAGAGTTAAACGAAAGTCTCACAATGTTTGTCAGACGTGAGGGCGGCACTGAGTTCAAAGTTTGGTGCAATTTAGCGTGACGCTTTCTTTCAGTTCATTTCCAAATAAATAATTCTGCAAAATGCATTTGCTAACTTTATCATTGCCTTTTCTGTCAGACTAGTTGGGTGATACTAAAACAATTAGACCCTTCTTTCTTAAGGGCCAATGGTCAATTGACCCGTAGCCCTTGTCTAATTGATAAAGAGCCCTCATAGGCAGATTTAAATACAGACAAAATACAGTATTGTATCTCCATTTTCCTCAAATACTGTTGTGAAATGGTTTCTTTTCCCAACCTTCTCGTTGACTTTCCAGCTATAAGTAATGTGCTCCACATGCACATCAAAACAGCTAGTACATTACTCCCGTAGACCTACAGGTTGGTAGTTTGACGCACTGATTTAATGCCTATGTTTCTGATATCAACTGTTGGGCTTTCTTCCTGTCAATTTCTGGACCTAAATAATTTATCAAAACCTAGTCGTGTTGTGTCTTCAAGCTCTTTGTCTCCTACAGTACAGTGATTACTGTTGATCAGTGTGTATACTTTCATATGCTGTTATATATGCTTGTTAACTATTTGCCCTGACCGGGCTGCTACTCGGATCAGTTTATCTCTTTTAAGTTGCATTCTCTGTGGTTACTTTGCTTGTTTTGAAGCAGAACGATGCAAAAGAACATTACACTGAGAAGATAAAAGATACAAATGGTCGAGATCCATATGAAACCCTAAAAATAAGTGGAATCTTGGCCAGACGTCACTTAGTACAGCTTATGTTCACGTTTGAATCGGTATTTGTCGTTCTCATCGAGCCCGCACACGAAAGATCATCTTATGATTATAAAAGCTTAGATTACTATCAACATTTTTCCAACGGATGGGTTGTAAAATTGTATGACCAAAAGATGGGAAAAAGTTGCCTCCTTGTAGCAAAGGTAACCAGAACAATCTTAGCGAAGCGACAAACAACTGTTACGGCGAATTCAAACACTCGCAGCAAAACAAAATTAAACTTGCAGCAAAATAAACCCAACTCATGGCAAAGTAGAAACAAGAACATGGCATACAAATTTAACCTTTGGCTCGGGATAACCAGCTTTTGAACAATTGGACCCAGGCATTTTAGTGTGTTTGAAATATATTAAATCTTGTGCTTCAATACCAAAATTGATTACCTGATCTTTCGACAACTGGCTCCATGATGCATGTATTCTTCTAAGCCAGCAACATAGAATTCCAGATGTCTACAGCGGAAAAATCCAATTATAAAAATCTTTATCTTTATTCTTTGAAATGGAGGGGAAAATTGGTAACGCAAGAAAAAAAGAAAACCTAACAAATATAAAAAGATAAAACATTAAATTTTCAAATTACAGTCTAACCTCGATTATACTGTACACTCTTCTTGGGACCAGATAAAAGAGTTTGGCTAATTGAAAGTCTGGATAATCGAAAAATAGATAAATTATAAGTGTTCACTTGTTCAGAGTGCTCGATGCCGGGTTGCAGAGCGTCATAAAATGAATCAAAATGTTAAAAATACTAAAACATTAAAAGATGGATGAAATTGGTAAAAGTTGTTTAAAACGCCAGTTACACTGTGTTTCACAACGAGGCGATCATCAGACTAGCGTTTTTTAAAAATGTGCGTATAATATAAATGTTTACGGTGTATTTTTTTTTCTGATTGGCCGGGTAAAATTTGTTTTCATGGGGACATTTTGATATCAGTTCGGATCTTTTGTTCAATAAGTTTTCCTTTTGGGCAGAGAGGATGCATTTCTCTGTCAAACAAAGGTTGCATCTTTTTGTGCTGCCTTAGCGCGTTTAGCAATGGACGAGTTTATCGTAAAAAGTGATCCTTTGAGAGACTTAGTGGCTACTGAAACTTTCACTGTGGCTTTGTGAACCTGGTTGTGTGTGACGCACTGGCCGTTGAGAGGGCAATTTTCTTGTTTTCGGCAGTTGCATCTTCTAGTTTGATTGGTTTCTATTGACTGGCTAGCTATTTTCTAATTTTGCGCTTTTATTATGCTTGCAACATTCGGCATGCAGCTGTAGCTTACTTTCAGGGTATTATGGTTGAAGATCTTGAATAGTGTGTGGTTACGGGTGAAGTGCTTGTTTACAAGGTAAAGGAAAGTTTTTGCCACATTCGTCATGAGGCTTTGACTAAGTGGCCGGTTGAACCAAATGATCTTATGTAGCCAATTTTTCCTTCTGTTGGAGTCGTTTTTGCCGTCCTGTTGTTGGTAGTACAAGTTTGCAGTGCAGCCACTTGCCCCAAGGGCAGCGTTGTAAGGGTCCGATGCTTAATGAAATTCTTCTTTGTTGCGTGATAGACTTGATATTCTGTGATTAATCACAGCCGGGAGATGCTTTATTATATTTTGATTTGATCTTGCTTTGATGTACATGGGCTAGTTGTCCGGCTTTCTGAATGGGTAGTACCTTCCGGTGTTCAGGTTTAGGGTTACATTGAGAAAGTCTCCAACCTTCAGATTTGATTCTACTGTGATTTTCAGCCCGAGGGCTCCAAATATTTTTGTAAAATCTTTTCTCGTTTTGTCTGCTGCTCTTCCATTTATGTTTTCAAAGGCTGCTAATCCGTCATCCTTGTAACAAATTTTATGCAGCCAATCAGAAAAAAACACCGTAAACACTTACATTAAAAACGCTAGTCTGATGATCACCCTGGCGTGAAACACAGTGTAACTGGCGTGTTAAACAACTCTTACCAATTTCAGTCATCTTTTAATGTTTTATTGTTTTTAATTAGTATTCTTAACATTTTAACATTTTGATTCATTTTAATCGAAAAATATGAATATCAATGAATATTAATGAGGTAAAGCAAAAACACAAGTAAATAAATGAAAAAATATGCATCTATTTTGGAGCATACATGTCTTCATTACCCCTTTTGAGGACTTCTATAATCTTGAATGTAAATATACAAGATTTCTCTCATGGCTCCATTTTTAAAATTTTGGACCAGAGATAATCAGATAATCAAAAAGTCAGGATAATCGAGGTTCAACTGTATTGTGAAAGACACTGTTATATATATTACAGTTTTTTAATAATTACAATTAAAATTGGGAATATATATCATATAATTACACTTAATGTAGATCAGCATTAAAACAGACATCAAATAATTTTAGTATTTAACAAGCAACTGATATCCATTTTCTCGAGCTGTGATTGGTTCCTGTAACTTGCGATATCCAAGATTAGTATACCAGTTCGGCTATGTGCGATTTGATTGGTTAAGAAATAGTACTTAGATGTGAGACAATATTTACCTTCGAAATAGTTGATAATGACAAAACAAAATGGCGAACATAAGGTTCCGTTTTGCAACCGTTTAAAACCAACAAAACAATAAAATGGTAGAAAACGCTGTTCCTCAAAACAAGACATAAAATTTAAAAATTTAGCTTAAAAGTTTTGCAAGGTTAGTCTATATTTCTACATTCTGCGCATAAAACCAATCACAAAATAAAATCCAAAAGTGTAAGCAATAAGACACGTCGAAAACATTTTGTATTACTGGTCACATAGTGCACAGTTAGTCACCCCACAAGTCTATTAGTTCCACTCCACAATAGATTAACAACAAACTGAAAGTTTATACAGTGACTTACTTGTACGCTCCGGCTAATTCTAGCACTGATTCTCTAAGTTGCTTCATGTGTTCAGACTTATTCAGTAATGTGACATCAATTAGATCATCAAACTAAACAAAATACAAAAGTAGAATCAAAGTAACCAAAGTATGTACATACAAGTGTCTGCATTAATTTCCAGAAGATCGGGCAGTAACCAAGAGATTATCAAACTTGTGACACTTTTCACATGGTAGTGTTCAGTCTATTTGCCATTACATTTGCAACTTTTGTCATTTTTTTTGTTTTATAGAAATTTTCATAATATCATAATATAATTGTATACATTTAATAATATAATTGTATACATTTACATGAAATGATTCATTGATGAAAATCAAACCCTCTGATTACTGGTCAGATGCTCTAACCACAAAGCTTTCGACTCCCATGGGGAGCCACATTAATTAAAATCTTCTATATGTCTATTCCTACATACTGGACATAAGGATCACATCTAACTAAATAACTATGTCTCAGTGATAGTCATAGAATTGTGTATGGTTATATAAATTATTGAAGTTTGTAGATATTTCAAAAAAGGGATCGTGCACTGTAAGTGACGTTTATTAGACTTACTTCTGATGTCAGTTTTCACTGCAACTTACTCAGTGAATTCAGCTTTACTTCAAAGGGTAAACACAACCATCACAAGACACCCGACACCCTATTTTCATTTTACAACTCCAACTTCAAGTCTTGTTGAAACTCTTGTTTTGTAACTTGGTTATAATTAATAATGTTTGAATAGAAACCTGCACACAAAAACTTATCCTGTGAATAGGTCAGATTTATTGTACATTCTTTCCAACTCAAGTCAGTATTAATTTACCTCCAACTGGGCTGATTCTGAGGCCGAGACAAATGAATCTGTGTCACTTTCTACAGAACACTCCAGATCTTCAACTGCATCATCCAACATAGTGCAATTTTCATTGTCTAAATTGTCATCGATCCATGTTAGTACATTACTCCTCTCCAGTCGAGTCAAGCCTTTGTCCTCAAGAAACCTTCGTACTTTCCTCGAACTTAAAATCAGTGCTTGGAGAGTTTTCTCAAGGTCAGATTTTATTAATTCTTCTTCTTTACTTCCTACTTTTTCAGGTTTGTTATCTGCCATCAAAACATCTACAGCTTCAAACCAGTTCTCCATTGCAGATTCGAAGTCTTCTATTCCTGAACAATTATAAAGGATAAAGATTACACATAATCACAACTAAGATGACACAGAACCTACTGTATTTTATTACTACTACAAACAAGTAAAATCTTTAATTTCTATGTTGATCAGAAACGATTTCTTAAAACAAAACGAAGCGAATATCAGTTAACATTAAAAGCCAACGTTTCGGTGTCATCATCACTGGCTGCCTGGCTAGTTTAGCCCCGAGGTTATTCCAGGCAGTCAGCACCTACACACTGTAATTTCTTTCTTTTCTTTATGTAATCAGCAAAAATGGTGAATAAAAATAATGTTATGTTATGTCATGGCACTATTCTCAAGGCAAAGTGAGTGATGTCAGTAATTAACGCAAAGATTTGATTTCTAAAGTCTCTATGAATTAGCATAATAACAAAGGATCACAATTTATTCATAAGATCGAAATGTACACCAGTTCTATGTTTTTATAGCCATAAAAATAATGCAGTTCTACTTTGAAATACTGAGTAAATCATCGTACATGCAGGGTTCAAAATAACATTCAGACAATCTGTCTTATTTAATTTATAGGCTGTTTTATTTGGTCCAAAATTTTTGCCGGCTGTTGATGGGGTAAAATATTCTATTGCAGGAGCAAAGGGGAAGGTGTAGGTTATGTAAACGTAACCTACTAGTCCATGCAATGCATATTTCACTTTACAGTATTTCTTTGTAAGAAGGTTGCAAATCAATTTGAGGCAATGCATTTATTTGTGTTCAGTATTTGTGGAGAGTACAAAGTGAAAGTGCACTGACTAACAACAACACACTAATTGTTATTTTTTAAAAATTGGGCTGTAACTTAATGCGGCTTGAAAACTAAAATAAATGACAACTTTTCAGTTAGAATTCTGATATTGATAACGATAGCTTCCTATAAAAACTAGGGGTCATAGGTCCTTTGTTACTGATACATGTATATCAGGTAGGCATTTTGTATAACGTTGTTTGGACAACATTTGAAGAGCTTGGTACAAAAATGGCCTAGGTGACTATTTTAGGTCGAAAATTAAACCTACGATATTCTTGAATTCTTTTGCACTTACGTGATCTCCAGAGAAAAGAACTGTTGTTCCTGTTTTTTATTGCTTTTAAAGAAGCAGAAAATGAGCAAACAAGGTTGACTAAACCATATTCATAATCATTCATTACGGAAAAGCAGTCTCTCATGGAAATTACCACTCTTTTAATACACAAATAGCTTTCGAAATATTTCGCCACGTCATCATTTGCAAGTTAATTTTTTTTGTTTACAAATTTTGCACAAAAGTAAGAAGTGGGAAAGCATTGTGTTTGTACGTGATTTTATGATCATGAGCCATTTTCCACTACAGAAGCTCCCAGGCTGGCATCATTAAGCCAGAATGGTGGGTCAGGGCAATCTTCAGATAATAGCCAGAATTATAAAATAAATTCAAACTTGATCGAGATTTCAAAATTAGCCGTTCTAATGGATTCTAGCAGCTACCGAAACATTAGTCAAAGACTTCAAAAACAATCCATGGCAATTGCTCAAAAAGATAGCCTTGACTTCACTAACTTGTTTCATGTATCTATGTACATGAGTTCGGATCGCAAAAATAAATCACAAGGCAAAGAAAATGCAAGAAAGTGTATCCTATTTATACATTCTTTCACAGAAAAAGCCAAGGAATGAGCCAATCAGTATTTTGCAGCCGTTGGTGAACGGAGAATTCACGCAGGCGGTCTTTCAACCTTCCCCCTCCAACCCACCTCACCCTATAACTCTTTTGACTTCTCCTCAGTCTTTTTGCTCAGATTTTCGACTGTTTTGCTTTTTCACAAGACCGCCAGCTACGCAGGCTACCGAAACATTTTAGGAAGTTTTGACTTCTACAGTATAAAACACCTCAAGCAGAGAAACTTTTCAGTTGCAGTGGGTGGCTCAAGCGATCAAGTGGGAATTCACTACTTTTACACTTCTGGCTTCTCTCAGAAGATTGTCTCAACCCACCATTCTTGTTTACTGATGGAAGCCTGGGAGCTTCTGTAGTTGAAAAAGACTCATAAAATCACTTACAAACGCAATGTTTACCCACTTCCAACTTTTGTGCAAAATTTGTAAGAAAACAAAATTAACTTACAAATGTTGACGTGGCGAAAGAATTTGAGAGCTATATGTGTATCAAAAGAGCAGTAAATTCCATGAGAGATCACCGTTTCATTATGAGCAATCATGAATACCGTTTAGACAATATTTTTTGCTTGTTTTCTGCTATTTTAAAAGTGGCCAAAAAACTAGGAATAATATTTTTTCACTGGAGATCGAGTAAGTGAAAAAAATTTCGAGAAAATCGTGTTTAATTTTCGACCTGAAATAGTCACTTCGACCGTTTTTGCACCAAACTCTTCATTACTTCATGCCACGTTGTCTGTGAAATGAACAATGTGCTACTGCCTTTATTTCATTAGACAGGTTAAAACAAAATGTATCTGTTTTTCTCTTTGTGGTTTTTACTAATTAGGTTTGGACAAAAACTAAGTTTATTATTCACTGTGGAATCAAAATGTTTTCCAAAATATTTAAAGCTGTGTTTTCTTAAAAATAATTTATTTGCAAAATATTGTTTTCAATTTGGTGAAAATTCAACAATGCACACGTGTGCCTGAGTGCCTGGTTACTGTTTTTTGATCATAATTTCTCGTTGTTATATACTGTAGATGAAGCAAGGGTAAATACTGTATTTCGTCAAATAAATTCCAGTCTTGATTAAACGCTGCCCTCGAATAAATGCCACACCCTGGAACAGACAACAAACTGAAACATCAAATTTATGACGTTCACTTTTTAAAAGTGCAGAGCGGAGTTGTTGAAAACTGTAAGTTTAAAGTTTCGAAGGCACAGACAAATCGAATTTATCTTATTTCTTTAAAAGCGCAACATTTTAAAGTAAAGTTACGGTTGGTTGTTTGAAAAAATAAACAGCATTTGAAATAAACGCCACCCTTGTATAAAATAAATGTCACACCCAAAATATAAAAAATTTAATAAACACCGCCGCATTTATTCGAGGAAATACGGTACTTGTTGTTCAGCGCATTATTTGACCCTGTAGGCTTAAACTGCATCAAGTTGACTGTAATTTGTAAGCAAATTCTCTACTTCTAATTTGAGACATTTTATATTGAAACTTGAAATTTTTTTGTTAAAAGTGTGGGAAAGTGAGGAAAATTATAGTGCAAAATAGTGTGGAAATTTGTCAATAGTGCAGAATCGCACTATTGCACTTTGCCAGATACCCTGTATATATGAACTGCAGATACACAAGATTGAGTGAACCAATCAGAACATCAGCATTACACTACTTGATGTTCAAAATTTAATAAATATTATTACCATAACAACACAGTCACACCGTCCTTTTGCTCCCAATATTTAGATTTTTGCAATTATCACCTAATAGTTCAAACAGGATTTTCCATTGTTTAAAACTTACTATCCTACAGTACAGTACCATAATTACCATACAACAAAGCATGACATTTTCAGTAATAAATAATAATAATATTCTTTATAATAATAATTATTATAACAACAAATTAAATAACCAGTAATATTTAACAAAAGTAATAAAATGTATATTAATAATAACAATAATTCCAATCTTTAATAAGCCTAACACAATTATATGATTTTCTGTAGAGTTCTGGAAAATAAATCGGATAATGCTAACTAAAGATAAAGCATTATGCAATTTGTTAAAATTTAGAAAAAAAACTTCTTTTGCAGTTTGCATACAATAGCAGTTTAAAAAAATTTTAATTATTACATTTTGGCTACATAAATTATTTGGAAGCTAAAATGTAGATCTTTTAAACTTTTTTGCAAACAAAATAATTACAAAACCAATTTTTGAGTTTATTCTAATTTTTAATACAATACACACACCTTGATGGAGAAGGACTTCGACCAAGTTTTGTTTGTCAAACATTTCAACATCCACAGCACTATCATCTGACCCTCGTCCATCTAAAACTTTCAAAATGAAACATGTATGTTGCATTGAACAATGTAGTTTGATGAATGAGCAATTTTAGTGTAATATTCATCTGATTTCATACTTAAACATTTGTTATCATCTGGAGCATATTGTCAGAAAATTACGGGCTATAATTTAATCAATATTTTCAACCAGGCACTCAGTGATGAGAAAGAGCGCAACCTCTTAGCTTTCATCCAAACATTTACATACAGTACATGTATGTCAGTACTGTATAAAATAATGACTACATCTCCCAGGTGCTAAAGGCTGACTGTAACTACCCAAAATACTCTTACAACGATTAACTTATGATCTGAAAAAGTAGTTACTCAACATCAATACTTGAACTACAAAAACTCTACTGTACATGTATTTAGGAAGTTGAACCTTATCAAGTAGCTATTATTTTCCTACAGTACCCTGCAGAGGTAACATAGCATGAACCGCAGGTCGAGGGTCACGGGTCCGAGGGGAAATTGAGGGTCCCGGGTCCGAAATAAGACGATTTGACCAGCTTTGACCTGCCGGTTAAGACTCACCGGTCTTGTGGGTCAAGCAAATGTACAATTTTTACTTTGAATGTTTTAAAACATTAAGAACTTCTCTTACATTACAATTGGTTTTACTTTTTTTTTACGTCTTAAACTTAATCTAGTAAATGGCATTTAAAAAATTACATAGATTCGTGTAACAATACATGTGGCTTGTCACGCACTTGTGTGTAAAGCTCAACAAGCGCTTAACTCGGATTTTGCAGTAAAACATCGAGCTGTGAATTGCTACAAACACACATGTAGACACATGTCCTATTTGGGCCACCGGACGAAAGTGTCATTTCATCATTGTAGTGTGTTTTTTTTCTTAGTTTTAGCTTTTGAAAAATAATATACGAGCTTGATTGCTCATGGACTTTTACTCTGGAAACTATTAACTGACGAGTGCATTCCTCTGGGAATTAAAAGATGTCGGGTTTGCAGAGCAACTAGTTAGTATTCATGTTGGAACAAACTGGTGGTCGCAAACCGTGACAAACAATGCAAATCGACAGTACAGTTGATGTAATATTGCTGTGGGATTTCTGAATTTCTGTAAGAGTAACTCAATGTTTCAATTATGTGAGCATCTTAAAAGTGGAAGAAAGTTCCTAACATTCAGGATGGAATATGAAACGTTAATTTCAAACTGTCGCATGTTTCTTAAAGCAAACTCTGCGTAGACATGCAATGTTATTGAAAATGATCCGACAATTAAAACTATCTCAGGCCCTTCTCTATACTCACAGGAAGAAGCATATACTCCATTATTTATAATAGGTAAGTACAAGACGAAATACTTCTGTTTCATAATTAAATTTGTCGTGCTGTTCTGCTCTTGTTTAGAGATGTTACAATTAATTTTAAAGACTCATGCAACAATTGTGTATACCATTTTTTCGGAACGAATCGTGTTACCGAACGAGATGTAAAAAAAAGAAAAACCAACTGTATTGTAAGAGAAGTTTCTTAATGTTTTAATAAGGGGGCTTTACAGTCAAAAACCCAATTTTCACCAAAACTCTTTTTTTTTAAAATTTTGCCAGAAACAGCTATCA
>JAOCNB020004148.1:0-22557 GCA_026546465.2 Palythoa caribaeorum | reverse complement strand
CTAGTTTAGGTTATAAGAACAAAAAATTAAAATACAAACGTCAATTTAACTTAACAACAATATTAATATTGTATAAATATTATTATTGTTATTATTATTATTATATTATTATATATTATGAAACAATCTTCTTTAAAATTAATAGTTTCAGTTCTTTAAACAATTTGTTATTAATTCTTTTTCAGCTGAAAAGAAAAAACTTGAACTTGCTGAAAAATACAAGCAACTCAAGACTTCAGGAAAACTTGAAACATTTATGGCAAAACGCCGCAAGAAGAATGCAAGCAAAGAAAGAAGACACGTACCAAGGCGACGTGATGCACAGACATAATCAAGAATTTTAACTAGTTCACGAAAACTACAGAGTACAAAACTGTACAGTAGAGAAGAAATTTCTTATGGCACTAAAATTTACATATCTAGTACAACCTCGAGACTACTGGTCATTTCCACACTACTATATTTTCATTCTTGGAACTCATTACCCGCACTTATCTCGCGTTTTTCGAGCCCACGTAAATGCAGCCATCTGGCTAGGCCAGTCTTGCTCTGTGATTTTAGTGAGTTTGCAACCAAGAGCATTAATGATCATCATGAACGCAACTCAGAATTTTGTTTTGAACAGGAAGTAAATTATTTGAATGTTTTTGTTAAAATTGTGCTTTCTTCTTTAAGCCGCTGTTACACGTTGAAACAGCTTTAACGGAAACTTGTGTGCAACGGCGATGTGAAACAAGTTTCAGCAGGCGTTAGTCGGTGTCGGTTTATCGTAAACGGCTTACGGCAGTTTTACTTTTAGAACTTCGGTCACGTTTTTTCACTATATCAACCTCCCATGCCAGCCAGCAAATGACAAGGAAAAAGAACACATTTAATTTGTTGTCAAAATCGCTATTTCTGATGGTAGCTCAGCCGAACTTAAAAGAAGGAATTTTCGTATCCCGACTGGTGTCGAGTCGGGATTCGGGTTTTTCAAATAAAACCCGGCCGAGTCGGGATGATAGGACACAGAGTGTATTGACTATTGTAATTATTAATTTGTATAGCGAGGGGCTCGAAACATAACTGCACCGAATACGAACACTGCCACTGGCTAGAATAATTGAAGTTTGAACTAAATAACAAAGTTCCCGTCATAAACTATAGTTTATACAATTGAAATACCTCTGGCCCCTCGACCTGGAATGAAGTTTATGGGATATATTAAAAGTTACTTTTATCCTTAGGCTTAAACACTGAACTTGCGGTCATCACCGGTATTGAGACAAATTGCAAAGCCAAAGGCAAATGCCCAGACTCCATCACGGTCAGATATTTTGTACTAATTTTCGTATGTTTCGCTACGACTGTCGCATGATTTTGAAACAATAATCAATATTGCTACCTGTAACTTTTTTCTAGTGGCACACAGCAGAGTTGAGTGAGTTGATGGGTAGATCAGGACGGCACAACTAAAGGTGAGGATGACGCTTGCAGGTTGCCTGTGATGGTTGTAGGCAAAAGTTGTACAGTCTAATTGCCCTTAACTGGGCCAAAAGTTGCTACCTTATGTGCATGACAACTGGTCTCGAATCTAAAAAAGCCATGCAGAGAATTTCTTCCAAAACATCAATAGTGTCCGATTGGAAAAAAAATTGCAAGTTGGCATTTTCGGATGCTCTGGGTGTTCGAAGGACAATGTCTACACGTCGAGGAAAAAGGGGATGGGAGGGGCGGGGGAGGAGGGAATCAAAGACTGTCACTCGCTTACCAACACAGAAACCAGAGATCAGCGCCCACTTTGACTTGTAAAAGGGATTTAAGTAGCAATTCTTCCCAAGCAGCAAAATTATACACCATGATCATTATCCCACCAACGTATATTAGATACACGAGCCTAGCGCTTAGCAGGACATATATCCAGTATTCCATCAAAAAGAACCAAGATAAGTGACCCGTTTCCCACGTGGTTGCATGGGTAGAGTCAGTGTGTACCATTCCCGCTAAGTTAAGCTTGAAACATCAAAACAGATCTTTCACAACAAGGAAACGTTGTACTGCCTGGGCCTAGTTACCCTAGTTGGTAAGGTGCCAGTCTGCTGTATGGGACGCCGGGGTTCGATTCCCGGCCGGACCCTCACTGAGGGTCTTAAAATTACTGAGGAGAAGGTGCTGCCTTTGCTCTAAAATCTGCAAATGGTCAGACCTTCGCGTCTTCTCGGATGAGGACGTTAAACCGTAGGTCTACAGGCCTCCATTTAAATCAGCCTCGCTGAATCGGGTACGCCTGTTAAAACATTGAAAACAAACAAACAAACAAGCATTATTTTACAGTTTAATAACAAATATCTGCTGTGAATATAGTATGTCTTACAAAGTTAAAATGTTCTCTACGTGCTCAAACAATGGCATGTTCTTAGCCCCCAGGTTTTTAAAAATGTGATATTTTCGCATCAACGTAATTAATATAAAAAAGTGCAGTTGTCATTTTCTTCATTGAATACCATTTTCAACACCGTTAAATATCCAGCCATTCGGAAAAAAACGTGAAAAAATATATTACTATCATGTCTAATTTAAACTACGCCATAAACTGATTTTTTTCTGAAAAAAAATATTCGCATTAACATACAATGAGCTACCAGAATCGAACGTTTTTACGCTATGTCGGCAATATTGCTCTTACTAAACTGTTTCTTAAAATGAAACTTTAAATACAAAATAACATATATCCAGTATGACACAAAAATAATCTATAATATTAAGTCTCCCGTTTATATGGAGATAATTCGAGTGCACCAGCGAGATATTTAATTGGCTGATTGATTGTGCACGAGACAATACTTATATCCGAATAAGTAGATAGTGCACCTGAAACAAAAACCTTTTTTCGGCACATTTTCGTTAGGAATTGCTAAAATGAAATAGAATAAAATTTTCTGTAGATTGCCTCGCTGGGACACATTTACACCTAACTCATTTTTACTTTAATTTTGGTGGATAGTGCGTCATGAATACACAATTCACGCATGCGCCGCTCTTGGTGGCTATAGGTGAATCTTTGATTACATTCCTTGCTTCATTAGCATACGTGCTTCTCTTTCTAACTGAGATACAAATTGAGAAGTACTGAATACTAAAAGAACTTTCCAAAATAAGTTTCTTCTGAAAAAATGAAACCTGTATCAATGATGTTACATACTGTTCTCGTGATGCGGTTCTAAATATTGGAAATTTTACAAAGAATGTAAGAACTCGTGGTTCTTATGTGAAGGGTGCTTAATATGAAAATTTCAGCATGACAGGTCGTTAAATTTTAGGTTTTTATACACGGGATTTTACTGTACTCCCTGCCTAACTAAATAAAACTAAGGACGTCAACCCTGCGTCTTGTAGCCTAAAGTTCTTACAGTATCTAGATTATGATAATTCTTGAAACCTACTGTATAGTCTATAAATAAGCTTTGATGATAAAAATAATTCGTCTGCTTGGTAACTTGGTAAAATATAAACATTTCTTAAAAACAGTCGGAAAAAAATAAACTATAGAAAAAGTGATATACATCTTTTGGCACAAAACTTGCATGTTTATATTGGGCAAATTCTTTCGGTTTTAACTTGGCGATATCATTCAATTCCTAGTCGTGGTTATAAATGAACAATTTTACTGATTGCTCTCCTCAGGTCACGACAGAACTATGTTAGCAAAAGGCAATTTCAGTTAGTTACAGTTTTAACGGACATTTATACAGCTATAGAAATTAAAACAAACGAATGAAAAGTTATTTTTAGAATATTTTTTGATATTCCTTAATTGTGAGATAGACCATTCAGTGGTTAGCTGACAGAAATGAAAGATATTGGGCAAAACAGCCTGATTCTTAACAACTGAAACGCTAAAAACATTTTTGTGCGTAAAACTAAGTTCTCTATATCTTAATATTCGAAAAAGAATTTTGAAAAACATTTAACTATAAAAAATTGCGATAAAATTTGGGAAAGTGTTAGCCGGAGTAAATTTGATTGCTTGGTAGTATTCGAAATGCTTTATATATATAAAAAAACTCAAGCCTGGTTTGAATACGCAGATGGCTTCAATTCGTGCGAAACATTTTGTAACTGTTTTTTAATAAGCAATTATTTTGTTCGTTTTAAGACTTTTAATTTTCTAACTTTAACAAAACGTTGACACGTCGTCTAGCTTTTGAGCTTTTTAACTCTTTATAATGTTTTCAAAGAATATTTTATCGCAATTTTTATAGTTAAAAGAGGAAAAATTATCACGAGAAATTTTGCATATAGCTATGTATGGCGTTATCAAAGAATAAAAGCTTTGTTGCCTGATTCACCAGAGATCTACATCATGCAAACTCTTGGGCGCTGATTCTGCTGCTGTCTTATCCGACACTGAAGAAGATTCACTACTAGATTTCGAGTCTCCAGATCTCAGATCGGTCGACATTCTTTCATTCAGTGACTCTGTGCTACCAGAACTTGCGGAGTATCTGCTGTTGACAGAACTCTCACTGCTAATTGTTCCATTATGGTCGTTCCTGTGATTGTGACCATTTTCCTTCCCATGGACAATCTTTGATAGCTTCAGGTTGCACCGACAGGCAATTTCCGGCAGGGAATACGGAGTCACTATTTCGAATGTTACTTTTTCTTTCATTGCACGAATTGTTCCAACTACAGCGTCATGTTTCTCCCACTTCACGTCCTTTCCGTTTACGCCAACAATAATATCACCGACATTAATACCAGCCTCCTAAAAATAAACAAGAAAACTCTCTGTTTATTCTACAGGATTCTTACAGATCTTTTTCAATACAAAATTTACAAAAAGAAGTGCTTTGGGATTCCTATTTATAATTAACAATTAGATACGAGCCCGCAATTTTAATCAATTGCCGATAGAAATTGACAGCAAGTATTCTAATTGCTTCAGTAGAAGTCTCTCGAGAATAAACAAAAGAAAGCCAATAATTTTTGATAAATATTAAATAAAGTTTTAGGTTATTAAAACAATTAATGTTGATGATATGCAGTTTTCGCGTGCAGATGTGCTTTAAATTTATTGCTTTTCACCTTCTAAAAGTTTTACACCATATTTTGTTGCTGCCTTTTTTTACCTGGAACTGTTTTGTCAATGAAATGCCTTAAATCATCTTCAAAAACGACTGATAATCGGGAACTGTTACGCCAA
This sequence comes from Palythoa caribaeorum, assembly GCA_026546465.2. Taxonomy (NCBI): domain Eukaryota; kingdom Metazoa; phylum Cnidaria; class Anthozoa; order Zoantharia; family Sphenopidae; genus Palythoa; species Palythoa caribaeorum. Next base: position 17,372 of record JAOCNB020004148.1, on the reverse strand, counting down.
ATTGGATCTCACAGACACTATCACGTGATAGATAGCTAGTGCGGTAGCCAATCAGATTACAGTATTTGCGATAGACAGAAATTAGACAGAATAACATTTCTACTAATTAACAATTAGAACACGGGCTCGCAATTCCTATCAGTTGCTGATATAAATTAAGAGCGACTAATTGTTCTAATTGTTTTAGTAGAAATCTCTAGAGAATTAACAAAACAACGATACTTAATTTGATAAAAACTTTACTTCAAACAATGCATGTTGAGGCAGTTTTCGCCTGGTCAACCGTCTGTCGACTAAAAGTTCGAATTTTTTTTTTTTTTACCTTGAGAAATTTTACACCATATTTTGTTGCTGTTTTTGTATCATTTGGAACTGCTAAGTTAATTAGAAGTTTCAAACTTCCGAAAACCGGTAAGTACGGACGCCATATTGGACTGGTTGTCTACATGTCACACGCACTATCTACCACGTGACAGAAAGCGATACGGTAGCCAATGACATAACTGCATTTGCTATAGATAGTGACTACATTTCTACTAAAACAAGATAGAATGCGGTAACTCTACAGCTGCTATTGCTTACCGTAGCTGGACCGTGTCTGTCTACACTTTGTACCATGATAGGCGCCGAGCCAATCACACTTAGTCCGTAGCCATTTGATCCTCTTTGTAGCGTCACCTCTCGTGGCACACTCCACTGATTATCAGCGCTGAATACAATGAGCGGGCCCTGAACACACAAAAACACTGGTTAAAAATAATGCATCTACCATAGAAATAATAGAAAGACAAAGTGCGAATGCAACCTTTGGCATTTATTTTGTATGACAGAAAAATTTCGTAGTAAAAGGTTACTTTTCGTGAAGGTTCGTAAAAAGTTTTAAATGCAAGGCAGGGAATTGGTTACCGCTATGTATATTATAAATACACTGGTGCTCTGTGTCTGACTCGTAAAAATGATCATGTGGCGCTGAGTTTGAACCACCGCCAGAACACTGTGCTGCGTCCTTGAGCAAGGCACTTCACAACTTGTTCCATCCAACTCAGCTGTAATAAGTACCAGCTTCTACTGGCCACTAGGCTTAAAGATTTAGTTACCTCACTCTCGGATGCCACACATTCCTTATTTGCCATTAAAGAAAACGTTATACTACCAGGGTGCCGAAACAAAGATTGACATTGAAATTTCTCACTTTGAAAAACTTACCAGTCTTCTAAAAATTTCCTCAGCAGATTTGTGGTTCAACGTTGGCGCCTCTGGTTCAGCTTTATGCTTTGCAGCAGCTGCGAAATAGACAATTTATACACGTGTTTAGCTTTAACAAAAAAAAAACAAACATATTTCTTGACAACGACCATTTGGTATGGACGTTTGTCACGCTTCCGCCATCTTAGATTGAAAACGAGGCTCGGCAGGCAAAGCAAACCTTTCGCGGAAGTTTCGCTTCCTCGTTTGCCCTTTTTTCAGTAAAATCCTGAACAATTTTTCGTAGATATTTCAACAATTTCGACCAAGAAGGGTCGGCATTCCCACATGACGTCATCCATTCTCTATTATGCTGGTCTAGCCTCGTTTTTAATCCAAGATGGAGGAAGTGCTGACGGACAGGAGCATTGCCCAAATGAAAAAAAAAACACTACCACTAACGAAACTAGCCAAGGTGTTTTGTTTTATTAACTCTGAACATATTAAATCAGGTTAGATTCGCATGCAAACCCCAAACACAAGAACAAAAACCGGAAATAACTTCTATTAATTAAGTTTTACTTTAAATTTTACAAACAAAACATTGCTGTTGACCGCTGATCGTTCTGGTAGTACCGCTGGCGCGTACCTTTAACTGGTGTTGGCATCACTGAGTTGTTGAAGTCATCCGCTTGCTCCAGTGAGATTAACAATCTGATTGACTGATCACGTGCCTCGAGTAAAAACTGTTCAAAATAAAAGTAAATTTAAAAAATCAGAATTCAGCGCCCAGGATTTTTAGAAAAAGTTTGTTCTTTAGAGGGATCCTCGGCGAGACTACGAGGAGTCCCTATTTTTCCTCTTTAGTTCGTCCAAAGCCGGCAAATCAAAATGGCGGACTAGTAAACGCGCGAAAACTGGGGCGAGGAGAAAAAACAAGTAAGGGGGGTGAAGGTGGGAGAGAGAGAACCATTTTCTCTGATTTACCGGCTTCGGTCGAACTAAAGAGGAAAATAGGGACTGCTCGCAGTCTAACCCTCGGCAGTACAACAACATTGATTTTAAATGACACAGTTTTTAGATTGCATCTATATCAAGACTTAAACTTATAACTCAAGGGATATAACTTATATAGTTTTGAATTTACCGCGCGCCACCATCTTGATGTGTAAAGTGTTTCAGTTGCAGTACCAGTTTCCAATCTTGAAGGGCTCATTAGAAAAGAACGAGTGAGAGTCTGGCACTGCAACCAGAAACGTCAAATTTCAGGATGGCAGCCTGCTGTAAATAGGACATTTCCGAATCGAGGCCAAGTGCTCAAAAATACAGCAAATGTATAAAACGTGAGCACCTAACCTTGACTTGAAGGTTTTGTTTGTGAGCAGTAGCTCAACCAATGGTAACAGAAGACGTACAAATTGTACTTGAACAAATTTGGTAGATATTTGAAACTTAACGGGGAAAACGTTAAACATCAGTTTATTGCTTTCGAATAAGAAAAGGTTGAAGAGAATAATAATTAATATCTTTATAAAACATGAAGAAAGAAAAAATTGTTATATCGAGATTTATTTACCTTTTCAAGAAAAGGAATTTTCCGGCAAGTTTTGCAAATTTGCTTCGTCCTAAGAGAATCTTCTTCATTCCGTACAGCTGTTTTCAGATGGGCTTCGACTGTTTAATTTGAAAGAATATTTCAGTGAAGTTAGCCTTCGTGCCAATATGTAAAAAATACTGGAAAAGGTCTCGAGCTAATTAACACTCTTGTTTTCATGTATGTACACATGAAGTTTACCCACTCCCCTAGAGCCACAACCACTCCCCGCCCTCCTTTCCAAATATAAAGAATATTTTTTTAAATCTTTGGTGAATTAAAAGCAAACGCTTTCGTTACGAAAATCATCAAATTCGGCTCAAATAATTCTGGCAGGAATTCTTGTTAAGGCGAAAGAAGGTGTGACATACCTTGACTTGCTCGGACGGTTGGATTTTCGCGGTCTATCAGATACAAAGTTGACGCTAATTGTTTCACTGATGGATCAGTCAAGTTTTCTAAAATTTCGGCAAAACAAAAAAATAAACCAAATTTAAATCATGCAAGGGTAACTAGCAAGAGCAATTAGCAAGAACAAGAGCTAGATCAACTACCAAGGGAAACTTGCAAGGGCAACTAGCAAGATCAACCAGTAAGAACAAGAGAAAGATCAACTACCAAGGTTAACTTGCAATGGCAACATGCAAGGGAAGCTAGCAAGAGCAAAAGCTACTGGCAACTTGCAAGGGCAACTAGCAAGAACAACTAGTAAGAACAAAAGCAAGATCAACTACCATGGGCAACTTGCAAGGGCAACTAGCAAGAGCAACTAGTAAGAACAAAAGCAAGATCAACTACCATGGGCAACTTGCAAGGGCAACTAGCAAGAACAACTAGCAAGAGCAACTTGCAAGTGCAACTAGCAAGAGCAACTAGTAAGAACAAGAGCACGATCAACTACCAATGTTAACTTGCAATGGCAACATGCAAGGGAAACTAGCAAGAGAAAAAGCTACTGGTAAGAACAAAGGCAAGATCAACTACCAAGGGCAACTTGCAAGGGCAAAGACTATCAGCAAAAGAAAGAACGCAGCAAGAACAAGATAAGAAGTATCTAGAAAATTAAGTAAACTTTAAGAGATGGATTAACCAAAAAACGCAGCATGAAATGGGAGTGTGACAAAAACAAACAGAAGGACTGAGCGGGGTGTACTGACCTGTTGGATAGTGCTGAAGGCCCACAGCGGTGAAATAGTGCGACTGGGCCTTGAAGTGCAGATGCAAAATCTACAAAAGAATGGAAATCACAGTTACAAAATTTCTTTTTTCGCGAAAAATAACCATATATATCAATGAATTGTGAGTTGCGATGGCAATTTTTTTTCCAAATTACTTAAATTACTACATAATGGAAGTGAACAAAAAAAGAGACGATTTATTTTGATATCAGTTGCTGGAAATCTGACAGGATCCCAAATATTTGTTATTATTTTTGTTATTGTTACCAAAATTGAATGTGCTGTCGACGAACTCACTTCTCTTAGGCGGCGCAGGTTACGCAGTACGTGGTAAGATCTCCACCTTCTAACCACAAGGTGCCAGATAAAACATTTGTGTGACATTCTTTTCCGCCACAGTTGATTCAGCTTTCCATCCTCCCGAGGTTGGTAAAATGTGTACCAGCTTCTGCTGGGGGCTAACCTGCGACGGATTAGTGTCTCGTCGATCCAGGGAAAGTCAATGACTCACACCCGCTTAACACTACAGAAACCGGAGATAAGCACCGGCTCCACTGGGCCACTTACGCTCTTAAACAGATTTAGCTCACTTCCCAAAGGATTACAATTTCCAAGAAGTTCAAACCTCGGTGAAAGCTCTGCTAATAATAGAAAGATTTGGTACCAAAAAGGGTCACAGGTGACGCAGAACACTGGTAAATGGTACCATACGAAGCCCCCAGAAAATGCTGGAGTTTCGAAGAAGTAAGTACCTGTATCATGTTGCTCCAAGCGGTGGGTACACAACTCGTGCACAGGCCCGTGTTCATCAGCGTGTGAACCTCCTTGTAACTATGGCTGATCTGTAGGTGCATTAAACAGCATTGTTACATTAACAGTATTTTAAGTCCTAAAATACTAAAAACACTTTCCATACTTAAAATCGAATTTATTAAAAAATAACTTTCATATTTGTATAGTCTTGCAAAATATAAATGATCATTTCTCAGCTTTCTGAGTAAATAAATGTTTCTCACTTAAAATATACCATATAAGATAGTGTATATATCTACCTCTGAGCATTCTTGTGCTATTGATATGTAATCCTGAAATTCGTTCCCTGTTCCTTCAAGACACTTCTCTTCCCACATGCATATTTGCGCCTGAGCCTTAGACAAGAAAGACAAGAAACTTTATAAAACTAACAGTTGGTAAATTAGTAAGTTACTTGGTGAGTGAGAGACTATTGTCATATGGAGAAAATTTGTCATGCCGAGCTGGGTCACCTAGAAACTCAAATTACCCTAAGCGAGCTCACATTATAGCATTATTTGGACAATAATCCTGTTCTGATCAAGGTTTGTGCAGAGGTGAAATGAAAACATTGAGGAGTTTAACCATATCAGCAATAAGCAAGTTTGTAAAGAAAGTGCATGTTGAACATACCAGCATTAGTGCTACTATCATTGTTAAAGTGTCCTGGGTCATATCAACGCTTGGAGAGTTGACGAAGTTTTCTTTAATATACTTGAAAACGCCTGCAGAATAACATTAGAAAAAACTCTTAATTACATATACACCAGATGTATACTAAAATAACATTTTCCTGGGGCCTTGAAAGTAACTCGCAACTTCAACTAATCCCCAAAACACACACTAAATGTTCAATGAAACTAATTATCGTATCATCACAAATCCTGTGACCTGATTGGTTAATAGGCCAGCCCCTCTCAAGTAGAATCGTATGGTACAAAATCCACCATAATGGAGAGCAGAAAAACGTGCCTGATTCCAGGACGAAAAACATCAGCTAGAAAATCTTCATTTTCTGTTGTTTTACATTTGCAAAAGTAGTCTATCACAATTTTTTGCCATCCAGTAAAAAGGATTTTTGTACCAGGTGACTTCTAGCTACAATGGATTTTCAGAGTCCAAACAGCCATAGTTTCAAAGTACAAAATCATTTGGTGGTTAATTTTTTTTTTGCTCCTATTTCCCTATTGTTACATAATCATGACCTTGCACGGATTGAGATGAAAATCATCAAATGAACAAAGGAATGACGAACCGTGACAGTTAGAACAATGTCAAAACTTTGCTAACTATGCTCAAAAAATCGCTAACCAGCAGCTGTTCTGGATAATGGTATATATCTATTGATTTAATTTCTGTGCGCGGACCTCAGTTCTAATTTGAATTTTACTACACAGATGGGAAAGGACGAATCCCTACTGAATGTATTTGGATGACAGGACGGTCTACTAAACGTGAACCTTAAGCAACTGACGAATTAATATTATGTTCACAGTAAGCAACCAGTTGAATTGGAGACAACTTCTTTCAGCTGCCAGGTCAGAAAATAACAGTCGGTCATCGGGCACTGGCCAAACAAAAAGTTGCTCACATTCGACGAAATCTCAAGTGTTGTCGTACATGAAGTCTGGATAATTTTTTGATCACAAATCAATTTACGTCAACGATCCATAAAAATCTACCGTCAGTAAATCTTACTTTGTGTTGGGACAATCTATTAAACTCATGGCTTTCGTAAATCAATAAACAACATTGACTTGGGGTAATGTAGTTTTCTTTTACATTAACGTAGTTGTCCTCTGTTTTATTCGAAAGGTACCTTTTGTTTTTAGTGATGTCCAATCCCAATTTTGTTTTGTTCGACCAAGATGGTGTCTTAAGTAGGACACATGTCCTTTCAAGCGAGAAGTTATTTGCAGTCCTAACTGCAGTAGCACACAAAATTCTAATCACCTGCAGCCTTCTGAAATGCACTCGCAGCCTCTCTTGCGCCCTCTGTCGTGCAGCGATCCTAAGGGAATAATATTTATGATATATTGAAAATAAAGCCGAGGATCTTCTCTTGAAATGTCAAGTCAGTATTGTTATATGGATCCGAGACCTGGTGACTAACAGCTACGTTGATAAACAAGATCCAGGTGTTTGTTAACAAATTCTTGCAGCGTATTAAAAAATAGTCTTGTTCATAATTTTTTTTTGCTAAAACGCTATAATCCGTTCAAAGAAGCGAAATGAATACATACCAAAAAAAAAACAAACGCAACTTTGATTTAAGTTTAAAATTCTCACCTTTTTTGCAGCAATCTGAGTCCATAAAGCACCGATGTTGAATAAAATGCTTGCCTGTTGGTTGAAAAATTGATCAATTGATACCATCAATATGTATATATGCGTTTATGTATGTACATAATGAGACCTTTAACGTTAAAATAACTTTGGTAGCCATACGCACAATGGGTGAATTTGAAGTTTATCTTGAAAATTTTTTTATTATGATTGCCGCTCTCATATGTTTTGGTATTACGTCCGTTAGATATTGTCTTATACGTTGCACCCTGCCAGCCACGTTTTTAGACTTGTCATCCGTAACCTTGGGTTAACCTTTCACGACTGAACAGATAAGCAAATTTACAAGAACCACTCGTTTGCAATTTTTTTTTCACTCAGTTTAATTGTTTTCATTGTTCGAGTAAAAAGCACAAGATGCTTTCAAGCGAGGCAAAACGTATTAACTTCTTTATCATGAACGAACTGCTCAACTGACATACGTCAAAAATACGTCAACTTCGTTCACAGCCCAAAGGTAGTTTACGCCCCGCGGAAAGACGGGAAAATGACTGGTTTCCCGTACATAACCGATGTATGACGTATGATAAACAATTGTGTTAAGCTTTATATTATAATTAAAAGACTCAAAAAATAAAAAACCTAAAAATCGGGTTGTAGAATGAGAATGAACCACGAAAACGTAACATAGAACTTTAACACGGAAAGAAAACGAGGAGAGGATAGGAGAGGAGAGGAGGCAAAAAACTATTAAGACATTCTATTATCATTATCGAAGCTTAAATTCTCCTTGCTCTCCTAACGGCGTAGACTACGTTTACACAGAGTTGAAGAAACGCTGCTTTCGGTCAATCACTGCGTGCGTTACATGAATGTTATTTGCTGGCTGGGTAGTCCACATCGGGAAAAACTTTGACCAAGGTCTTTCGGTCTCGGGCAGCATTTTCGAAACCGAGGTCACAGTTTTTCACTATACGGACCGACCCTAAGCCAGTAAATATCTTATTTATGTTTTCCTCTCTTTGAAAATTTTTGGAAAATCTTCGGAAATATTCGGAAGTGTTAGGAAATCTACGGAATTTTTCGAAATCTTCGAAAATGGTTAGAAAACGTTTCTAAGGAATTTTAAAGACTTATCGAAATTTTCGAAAAATCTTCGGAAGTATTCGGAAATGGTCGGAAATGATCGAAATTATTTTGAAACTTTTGTAAGAGTTGATAATTAATTAATTAATTACTGATTAAGAAATGAGCCCATGTTATAGAACATAGTTGGTTAGGGGTCCGGAATTGGGGTCCGTATCGTAGGACTCCGGACCTCTGGCCAGCCAATCAGAGCGCGCGATTTGATTGATTCCGGACATTAAAAAAGTATAAATAAATATTATTTTATAACATACGATGGAACGTACAAACGCTCATTCAAGTGAAAACGTGCAACACAACCCAGAAAACTATAAAATTCAAGTGTTTGTGTGTCTCGCGAACTATATCGGTTTTCATGAACTTTTACGAAATTAACCGCATTTCGAGAGGCTTGCGGAAACCTGAAACTCAATATCTAACAATCAAAACACCAGGAAAATATCGTTCACGTAATTTGCAATTTGTTGTTTCCTATTCCTTATATGTCACGAGACAAGAAACCAAAACGAAACGTCAGTGAAGGAACATCACGGAATTGTCACATTTGAATCATTTCAAAATCATGAAACAGCTAACATTCTTTTCTAACTTTCTCATACATTTTGTTAACAAATCAAACTCACCTTCTCAAAAGCAACAGTTCTTTGTACTTTAAGAATTCCTGTAAAAGAATCGTGCCTAAAAGAGAGCAATATTAATTTCCGTCAGGAAAACTGTAAACCTAATTACATCAATAACAAGAGCATAAACATTTTAATAGTAACAGCACTACTATTATTAGTAATGCTATTAATAACAGTAATATGTTTACATATCTAAAGGTACCACACGCCTGTAACATGAAAATAAAACTAAGAAATAACTAAAAATATTTTATATAAACATTTTTGCAAGAACAACCAGGCTTAAATTGATCTGAAACTATAAAAACAAGCCAAAAATTCAAGAACGATCAAATTCAAGTCTTCGATTCTGGAATCGAAGTTACATCAGCCACAACACACAGCCAATTTTTAAGGGTTTGACACGAATAAAACGATTTTTCTCTTTTCACTTATTATACTATCATTAAAACATGGGTTTAAGCAATTTAGCGACGCGCGTTAATTTTAAAATTTACAAAATCGTACATTTCCTAACACATCTCACATTTATGTTTCCAAGGGTGGATACAAGAACAATTTCCTTTATGTAAAATTAAGAATAACTAGTCTCGGTTTAAATTTATTCTATCGAGATAACTTTATGTCGACAATAGTTAAAAATAGCTATCAAAAAGCTTAAACCAAATCTTTACAGATACCACACGGAACATCTTATAGACGGCGATATTACGGCTGTGAAAACCAAATCTGGCTGCAGATAATTTGAAACTGAAAGGAATACAACTTCCTCGATGCTTTCGAAACCGAGTGTTAGAAAACTAAAACAACTCAATATCCAAATTTCCTGCCTTTTTACACTTTCTTTCAGCTTCAGCAAAAAGTGGTCCGACGGAACTTTACACGAGAAAGTATTTCTGTTTATAACCCAGCCATTCATATCCGTGTGATTTTATTACGTTTCATATAGAAGGGAAATATCAGATTTTATTGAATTTAACAAACGGCATCATCACTTTCGAGTTTTTTTTTATCGAAAAACAATTTTGCAAGATCAAAAAATTCGAAATCTGGTTTCAAAACAAATTTTCGGGAAATACATGAAATTCACAGGAAACGCTTTAAATAACACCCAATGATGCTAGTAGACTGTTATTAAACTTTGGTCCCTCTTAAAGCATTGTTCTCATTCAACTGCTCATTTTTGGACAATCTAAAGCCATAATTTCCTGAATATATAAATTTACAGCCGTAGAAAAAACAGATTTGAATACAGGATTTGATTGATTCTTCTTATGAGTAAACAGATTAAGAAAATATTATTTCAGTTTATATTTAACATAAACTAATCTGTAGATTTTATCAGAGATGTATGACAAACTGAAGGTAATGATGACGATTATGAAGATCAGATATGGTCATGATTGTCACAATGACAGGATGATGATGGTATTGATGATAATGATGATGATTTTATTGATGATTATGATGATGATGATGATGGTATTGATGATGATGGTATTGATGATGATGATGATGGTATTGCTGATGATGATAGTATTGATGATGATGGTATTGATGATGATGATGATGGTATTGATGATGATGATGATATTGATGATGATGATGATATTGGTGATGATGATGATGATGGTATTGATGATGATGATGATGATGATGATGATGGTATTGATGATGATGGTATTGATGATGATGATGATATTGGTGATGATGATGGTATTGATGATGATGATGATGATGGTATTGCTGATGATGATAGTATTGATGATGATGGTATTGATGATGATGATGATGATGATGATGATGGTATTGATGATGATGATATTGATGATGATGATGATATTGGTGATGATGATGATGACGATGATGGTATTGATGATGATGATGATGATATTGATGATGATATTGATGATGATGGTATTGATGATGATGATATTGATGATGATGATATTGATGATGATGATTGTATTGATGATGATGATGATGAATGATGATGATGGTATTGATGATGATGATGGTATTGATGATGACGATGGTATTGACGATGATGATGATGATGATGGTATTGACGATGATGATGGTATTGACGATGATGATGGTATTGACGATGATGATGATGATGGTATTGATGATAATGATGGTATTGATGATGATGATGATGATGGTATTGATGATGATGATGATGATGATGATGATGGTATTGGTGATGATGATGATGATGATGGTATTGATGATGATGATGATGGTATTGATGATAATGATGATGATGATGATGGTATTGATTATGATGACAATATGAATGACAATCATGATGATGATGATGATACTATAACTTTGGTATGATGATGATGGTATTGATAATGATGATGATGATATTATTATTATTACTATTATTATTATTATTATTATTGATGATCATGGTGCTATAAGGATGGTAGGTGATAATAATGGTTATGGTAGTGATGATGGTACTATAATGATGGTGATGATGATGAAAATAGGGTGAAAATAGTTATTAATTATGATGATAATTTGAATGATAATCATCATGATGATGATGTCATAATAGCATTGTGAAACCCACCAAAAGAAATAAACTGGCATCAGCCTCTTCTGTGGAAAAAATCTCTTCTCAACGTAAAACAGTTGGCTGTAATAGGCAAGCAGAGTGTTGATGCCATCTTCATCTCGACTGGGAGAACAAGCATCCTGTAGACAAGTTTTGAAAAGATACAGGTAAGTTTTGTTCCAATATAAATCTTACTTCTCCTATTATCTGAACTACTAAATATCTCCACACGTCAGATTCACAAAATAAAATATTGCCCTGTGAGGGTTCAGGTGGGGAGCAACATACTGTACCTCCCTCATAGTCATTTTCTCATCTCAAATAACATTCATTTTATCATCTCAGAAATTAAAAGTGAAGACTTTACATATCTGGATTCTTGAGGGTAAAAGGGCTATGAGATTCTAAAACTAAATGGTCAGTATATTTTGGAGAACGTTAACTTTCCCAGATAGGGAAATAATAATTTCATAGATATTTTGACAAACTTCAAAAAAGAACAGGTATCTCCTTTCATCATTACTGATTGCTTAAGGGTTGGGCATCTGAAGAGAAGCCCTTGTCAGCATTCCTGCCTAATAGTTGGTATCTAGCTTGGTATCTCCTGCTCTTGCTGACCTACTCCCTTTCTTTCTCCTAATCTGTACCAGCTTAAAAGTGATAAACTTCGAGTTCAAAATAATTGCTCTTGGGTTAGGAATTTGACAAGAAGCCCCAGCATGAGTTCCTGCAATTGCCTGTTGTTTCCCTTCCTTTCATTTCCTAACCCCTCCCCCCTTATTTTTTCTCTTACCTTCCGTAGTGTGCCCAGTTTTTCCAGTTCTTCTTCATAGTCATCTCCATCAACACTATAATGTTCTAGAAGAAAATCCTAGAAAAACATAAATTACGTCAACCATCAGAATTGGATTAAAAAGCTATTAAGTCCCTACCACCAAATAAAATCCAATGAGCCCATTGTTGCTAAGTAAATAACGTGATAACAGATAAAAAATCAATGTTCACCTTAAATGCTGTCTTAAACTCCAGTTCCCTGGTCTCTCTAAGCCCCAGTGGGATCATGGGTAACTGGTGCTCCGTACTCCTGAAGAATGTAATGCAAATTCAGTGTTAATCCTTTCAGCCCCAGGCAATTTATCAATATCTAACTTCTCCTTACACAAATCAAACAAAATAATATAACTGGTAATGAGAAGGAATTGATCATATAAACTGTGACAGTCAAAAGGTCAAATTCTCCCAAACTTTAAATTAGTCTCTAAAAATGGATTAAAATTTTTAACACTGAATTGAATAACTGAGTCCTGGGCCGGGGCCACATTATTTTTCATAATACTTTATGTTAGCAAAAAGTGACTGGGTCAATTTAATCTCTGTTGCCCCTCACCTTCGCCCCACCCCATTCCTGCCCCCTCTCCAACAAACCTCTGATCTTGTGAGACTTGGCAGGTACAACATACTTTACAATGATATTAAAGTCTTAAAAAAATATTTGATTTGTGCCAGTTGATTTGTTTCTATGGTAATAAAGGCCACAAATGATGACATCACTTGGTATTTTTTTTTCAAATTGTTATATTCAAATACTTGTTCCCAATTAGTACAAAATTTGAACTGTGGATAATTCTCTGTCCTAGGTCTTTATTATCAGTGAGAATTTGCTGTAATAAGAGAAATCTAAGTTGATATAAAAATTCATAGGCAAGTCGTTTGTTCAAGGCAATGAAAGAGTTAGATAAAACCATATGTTTAATAGACATTGATAATAATTGTCTCTTGTCTCTAAAAGCTCTTTTTATCTATGGTTCCAGTGAAAACTCTCAGTTGGTTAATGTGAATGGATATGTACATATAAAATTTCAAAATTAATGAAAACAATTGTTTGTTATAAATTTTGCTCGTGTTCTCAGGCAGCCTCTAGATCTTCAGGCAAATTCTGCCATCTCAAGAGGCTGAGGAAATCTTCGAAGTTTTATCAAACATTTAATTTTTTTTATCTGTTTACAAATTTTGAATACTTATATCCATTTAAGTTTATTGAGAGTTTTAACTGGAATCATATGTGCACAGAGTTTCTAGAGACAGTTATTATTGATATCTATTAAACATATAGTTTTGAATATAAAAAGGAAAGTTTTATCAAATTTCAAACAGTTAAATTTCAGTTGGGAGTTTTACACCCAAGTTTGGCTGGAAACATTTTATGGTCAAGCCTCCTTAACCCAACCCTCCAATGTCTGAAAGTTAATATTTAAAATTATGTTCTGTACATATAGATCTTTTATTGACACTGTTGCTATATTTTTCATATTTTACTCAAGCTCGAGATTTTCAGTTTAGTTAAACATTTCTCTTAAAGCACCTTTCAAACTGATACACATCCAGAGTACTGTTGATGCCTTCCAGTTCTTGTCTCAAAATTTCAAGTTGAGAATTTGCAAAACTGAGCTCCATTCCAGCTTGCTGCTTCAGCTTTCTGTCGCTAGACATCCTATAACAAGTTATTTTAAGATATCATTTATTAAATTAAACACTTGATTCACAATACTGTCAATAAAAAATCTTAAATAAAACTAAACTTAATATATAATTAACAGTTTACATGTAATAAAAGTCAAAACTTTAAACATTTACGTTTTGGCTACACTTCTGGTAGCCTTATCAGAAATTCTGTTAGTCTATATAAATATTGATAAATGATTATTCAAAGGGGGCCTCAAAGATGACTAAACAGTATATATGACAACTGCAAAATCATAAATGTGGCTGAATTTTGTTTTCTTCAAAAAAATTATTGTTTTAATTTTTATCAAACTGAGCAAGATTTGCTGCAGCCTTTATTGGTTGAATATTAACGTCACACTTTCCCTAATTTTTACATACTTCCAGGAAGTATACAAATATCAAAATTGTGCACACAGGCAATATAAAATATCGTAACTCAGGGCACGCCACAAAGCACGGCTAAAAGTTAAATATAACGTGAATTATGACAAAAAGTTCCTGTCACCCAGATAAAAATATAATTTTGATTTAGCACCAATACAGTAAATCACTTTCCAAAGTTTCGCACATTTTGTGTCAGAGTCTAATTTTGTCCTCTTTTTTAACTTTCACTAAATCCAACGATTAAATTAACCCTGCCGTAGTCTCTTTTGAAAGGAATCACTGCATTTCAACAACAGCATGAAAATTGACACGGTGACAAAAATAAAAGAAAGTTTTGCAAAGATTTTGGAAATAAGATATTTTTAGATTTTTATAATAAATAAATTGTACCATTATCATTATGCTTTGGTAAATGAATGCAATAACTTATTAAATGCTCCATGCCAATAACACATTAATTGTTAGGTATTTAAAACGAAGTTCTTTATTGCTGTCTTGCGACATTCACCGGCAACGAAGATTAATAGCACTTGATCAATTTAAAGTCAACAAATTGCTTCGATAATATACTAGCCTTTTTAAAGTGCCAGGAAAGAAGTGTCTTATGACCTTTTTATTTTAAGTAAAATGACATCGTTTCAATAAATTTTAATGCTTTCTTTGAGAAAATTAAGAACCGACAGGATCTAGGAACGGAGCGGTGATAATTAAAAGAAACTCTTACTTCGCAGTTGCTAAATTTGGATTGCAATTTACTAGGATAATATTTTAATAACAAAACAGTAAATTAAAAATATGAATCGAATTGTGCCATATTCCCTGCATACATTATGTGAGGTGTATTTCTATTTTTTTAAAAGTTTTATTACGTTCGTTTGCGGCTGTTAATGAAATCCAGGTTTATATAAAATGAAAATAAAATGATTAAACATTTGTGATTTGAAACAATGCTTTATTTCTTTTTATCATTTATATGATAAACATTTAGAAAATTTTATGAGTTTTGTCAATAAGGGAGATCACTTACAACGAACAACTTACCTTAAAGCTTTCATCAAGTTTTCCGCTCCATCGCGGAGTTTTGCTTGTTTCTGAATTCGCTGATTTAGGACCTGTCTTTTGTGCTGGAGACGCCATCTCGCGGACCGGCGACATTCGTTAAAGTCAAAGCTTTCCTGCTTAACAAAAAATAAATCGCGTTTAAATAAGTAATTAGATTTTCATGTTTAAAAAGCATCCCTTTGCTTAGGAACAAAATATGGTTATAAACAAATGAATTCACGTCGAGAGCAAAAAAATCTGAGCAAGTCACATTACGAAATTTAAACCACATTACGAAACTTTTATATACAAACTATAAAATCGTCAGATACACAAAAGTCACGCTTTAAAAAGCGGTCAAGTTATA
The DNA here is from genome assembly GCA_026546465.2 of Palythoa caribaeorum. Taxonomy (NCBI): domain Eukaryota; kingdom Metazoa; phylum Cnidaria; class Anthozoa; order Zoantharia; family Sphenopidae; genus Palythoa; species Palythoa caribaeorum. Next base: position 1,702 of record JAOCNB020004148.1, on the reverse strand, counting down.
TCGTTCGTAGGGCTTCGGTAGCACATTTACATGCAGCATTAAACAACAAGAATAAATGACAAGTCGAAACAAACTTTACCTCAGTTTCTGAAATGCGTTCGGAATCTTCTTGCTCATCAATTGCGTCCTTAAAAACCTGCTTCATTTCTAGAAACGCGGCCAAGGTAGAAATTTACGAGAAATCTATAAGAAAACTTAAGCTTGTTATTTCGGCTATGTCAAAAATTTATGTCACACTGACTCATGAAATAAATCAAGTTTTCAGATCTTATCTGCGTCCCACGCTTTTGAATGAGAAATTTGCATGAATAACAAAAGTTCGTCAATAATCAAGTGAATAATAAGATGTTCAACGTCAAGTGACGCGCGCCAAGCGGAGCTTCCGGTCTCCGTCGAGCCTGCGATACTTGCCTGTTTACGTCACACCTTTTCCGGCCCTGGACCCCGGCACTGTCAGTTGGAGGCTTCCTTCATTGAAGGTAAGATTTTGTGACAAGACTCTTTTCAGTCTTTTTGAAAAAAGTGCTCCAACTTTGAGAAAATGCTAAGAACATACCCGCGGCTGCACAAAACAATGACAAAAATTTTGTTTTCGTCCATGTCAAAGCAAATCGCCTACGCGCATTCTTTTAGGCAGTAGAATTTTGGTTGAGATTATTGTTCTCACTGTGTTCTTACTGAGTGGTTTCTATTTCTACATACTTAATTTATGCGGACACTGTAGTGAAACATAGCTTAATTAAGCAGGTCCTCGTTATTTAAAAGTCAAATGTTGCTTTTTTAAGAGTTGTTAATATTTTATTGTCACGTTGACATTGCTTTTAAAAAGCGCTGCGTAGTTGATATCAGTTTACGCTCTGTTTGCTTGCTGTTCCTGCAATGTGCTTGCTTGTTGGCTTGCAATGTCTTCATGTAGTGCTATTTTATCCATAGTTGATGTAACTTGTACAGCAAAATAAAAAATCTTTTTATACATCAAAAGCCGAGCGTCGATTGTTTTTACGTTGTTATTAATTCTGGGTAAATTTTAACCTCGTTCATTCTCATAATGTTCCGGCATTGCTCACTTCTTGTATCAACAGAGTGTGTGTGGTTATACTTTTGACAATTATAAAAGTATACGAGTGATCAAAACCTTGCATCTCTTTTTAAAATAAAACAGTCATTGCATGTATTTATTTTTTCTTTACATTTTTTCTTGTGATTTATGTTTTTCAGAGCTACACAGAAAATGTAAACTTTAACTGTCTAGAGGTATCTGGTACCTATTTAAAACTAATTGTCTTTAGGAATAAAAGGAAAGCAAATACACGACACTCTAACGTTCTTGTAAAAGAGGTTCATATGTAGAAAAGAGTGTCGTGTACCCAGATGTATGTATTTGGATGGCAGACAGGGGCACATATCTGTTTCACGAGTGCGACGCCAATTATGAAAATTCCCCAAAAATGTGAAAGCTCTCAAATGAAAAACAAAAAAAAATATGAACCTATACCCAATACCCGGCCAGTGCTTAGTGATGCTAGTTATGAACATTCCAAGAATTCTTGAGGCCGAACTTTCAGTGCTTGAACTTGAACATTATTTTTTAACAATAAAATTTATGCAAAAGAAATTAAATGCATGCTTGATTAAAAACATCAAAGAAACTGCGGTTAAAAACATGATAGAACAACGCATGTTGTAGATTTCAAATATATAT
>JAOCNB020004040.1:0-14256 GCA_026546465.2 Palythoa caribaeorum | reverse complement strand
TAAGATTAGAAAGACAGTGATTCACTGGTCGGGTGACCTTTATACAATTTCTGCTTGCATGAGGCAAAAATTACTTGGCATTGGCAAGCTGGATGTTAATTTCCAGCGCCGAATTGCCAAGTATTTGTTAGAAAAACTGTAATAAATTGAGGGTTACACTCATAGCTGAGATAAAATTCCTTCGTACTTGTTCTTTTTTGGCAAAAAGTCACAGGTGTTGTGGATGTGAAAACACAGAGTTTAAAAGATACCTGCATTCAGTGAAAATATCTTAATACTTGCATCACAATGCAGGAAATAGAATTCTTAGAGGTTTGTGTTTTAAAATTTTCCAGTACTGATCAAGCTCACAGCCTCCCCAGCCCTAGATATTGGGTTCATATCTTTGCTATCCACCTATTACTCAACTTTTGCCACCAACTTAGATTCTTCAGTTGAAAACCCCAATTCTCTTAGATAAAATTTCAAAAATCCTTGCAGATACATAGCAATCAAAACAGCAGTAACTGGGAGTTTGCGATGTCAAGTGTAGTGCTGCCAAGTGTTGTAATTGTCTGTAGCTGTTAGGATATTGCTTGACTAATAAGTAGTAGTTTTCGTTTGTTTCTTGCACTGCAAAAACCAAACACGTCATTTTTGAAAAACTATGGGAACAAGTCTAGAGCTTGGGTTACTCTCATGCTGGGAGAACCCAAACGGTGAACAAGTTTAGTAGATTTGGCATTGGGACAGACAGACAGGCAGGCAGGTCAAGAATGACCACAAAGCTATTAATAACGATTCCAACAATTTTAGTCTTTCTTTGTTTGGCTATGCTAAGAAATCAAGGGAAGCCCTAAGCTGATATTCTACCCACGTGAGATAGACCAACTTTGTGAGAAAACCTTGCAAAATTGAATGCAAAGGGGATCGAGTGGACGAGAACAAACAAACTTTGCTCAACTCTGCCTCCAATAAGAAATGTAAGGAAACATAATTAGTGTTACAGACTCGTTAATGCTCGTCAGCAATTAAGGAATTACTGTATTTGCTCATGTATAAGTCAAGGATTTGAGAGGTGAAAATTGGCCTAAAATACTGACCTCAACTAATAAATGGACAAAAAATAAAAACAATAACTTTTAAAACAGTACCGATTTTGGATCCCAAAATGGGGCTTGATTTATAAATGGTATCTATGTATACCCATGCGGTATGGTAAAATTCAAACAACAGAAACTTTGAGCTCAGACAGTAGCTTTATTAATATATCACATGAGCAAACTATTTGAGTGGAATGAATCTTGAGGAGTGGGTTGCACCAATACCAGGTCTGCCGTGCTTGACGGGCTTGTATGTTATTGAGAACTCCCCAAGGTAATGACTGATCATCTCAGGCTGTGGATAAACACAAAATTATGATTTACTTTTAGGTACTAAATAAACATTGACCCCCTGCAGGGCAATCAGCTTTTACTTTTTCTAGAGTTTCACTTGTCCGATGGAAATTTCACTTGTCTCAATGATATATTGCTTAAGAAATATGTTACCTTCTTAGAATTTAGCACAGAGTATAGGCAAAAACATAAATTGCAAATAAACATGTCCTCTCATTTATTCTAGTAAAAGAACTAATTCAGAAGTTTGTGAATGTGGTGTGTGCATGAACCATGACAAGTTATGTCAACAAGCAGGTAAGCAAAAGAAGCGACACCTAAAATATATTTTACAGAAGTCTGAAGATAGAAAATAAACGCACTGTGACTGCTACTTTGAAAGGCAGAATTTTATAATTTATTGCAATGTATATGCATATGATATACAAATCCTGCTTGTCCATGTGAACAAGTGCTTTTGCAAAGTTATTGTCCACAAGCTGAACCAACTTTGATTGCCTTGCCCTGGATCTTATTAGGAACCCTCCATTTATTGAGTTTTTAGATTTCCTAATCTCAGTTCTTTTTTGTGCGTACTTTAAGTTTACAAGATCAAAATGAAATTTGTTTGGATTTGTGAAAGAGATATTACACGAGATTACATGGGTTTTCTCTGACCGAAATGACTGTTGTAATCATGACTATAATGGTATTGTGTACAGTGAGCAATTCTTTTTAGGTTTTCCGAGCCCCCTCCCCCAATTTGTTCCTTAACCTTTTATTCGGCACCTAAGAGAAATGCCAAAATTTTATATACCACATAACAGGGATCAAAATAAAAAAAATGTCTGCGGCTGGCAGCCTCCAAGATTTTAGTTTTTTTAGGAGATCGTTTATAAGTTTGGTAGCCCAAAAAATAAAAAAAGCAAGCAATCACAGAATACAAGGCCTTTTACATCAAACTTGTCAGAAGGTGAACAAGTTACCATGTATTCTGTACCGTAGGGTTTCTCGCTACACGTTTGCTTCTGTTTACAACTGAGTTAAGAGCTTCGAAGCCACAGTATATCCAACTTTCGATTACAAAACGTCATTCAGAATCTTACCTTGATCTCAATCTGGTTAAAAGTTTTGCCATTATAAACACCAACCACGCTGCCAACCATTTCTGGTACAATGATCATATTTCTGAGATGCGTTTTTACGACCTCTGGCTTTTCCATTGGGGGAGCTTCTTTCTTTGCTTTTCTCAAGCGCTTCATAAAGGCCAACGGCTTCCGTTTCAGACCACGGGAGAACCTTCGCCTAGCTCGGGAATGAACTAGCTCCATAAGCTGCTCTGGTGGCAAGTCAAGAAGCTGATCTAAGTCCACTCCACGATAAGTGTACTTCCTAAAAGTTCGCTTCTTCTTCAGCTCCACTTGCTGTTCAGACTGCGATAAGAAGTCAATAACTATATAAGAGGGCGAGTAAAACTAAAATGATTATGGTAGCGAATAGAAAAAGTATTTCCCATGCATTAACAACATATTTATTTCAATAATTCGATATCTACTAAGAGATGAACACAGATTAAAATCCCTCATTCTTACCATCTCGGCGTTCACAACACAACACAGGAAAGAGAAAGCAATCTTTTGGAGTGGAACCCAATCCCTTTTTTGATAGCCTCGACCTGATACACTATGTTAGTCCCAGTCTTTCTCCGTGTAAATGTAAATCTTCTAAAAAAATAAAAAAACAAAACCCTCTTTTTTAAAACTGAATTAAAAAATATGTAGAGGGAATATACCAAAATTATTACAAATTAAAAAAAGTATATACTCCGGATTAAAAATATTTTATGCAATGAAGTTTTTATTTTTTGAGTGAGTAAACTTGTTTAATTGGTGCCGTTGTTTAGTTTATGCTGTGCAAAAACAGAAGACTATTATTAGTAGACGCCAGTGGCAGTGGCTACATTTTGATGTTTATAGCTCCTCGAGTTTTACTTTTCCTTTTTTTCTATCGATTTTGAGTTCAGCCTCGTTTCAATGCACCCCCGCCGGCAATTTGTATACAGATGTCAGCGGTTACTTTAGTAAATTGAGCGTTTCCGTCCACAATGGCGGACCAAACGAAGAAAGGAGCTTTGAAAGAAATTTGTGTTCGCGAAGAATTCAAAATCGCCGTAAAAATTGCATTGGACAAGTTTCGACAAGATGAAGATAAAAAAGGTAATTTTGTGTTTTTTTTACTGAATTCATTGGGAATTGCGCCGACGAAATACAACACGTGTTGGTAACAATTTCTCACTTTTATAGTCTTAATTTTTGCTCGTGTTTCTCCAAAACGTTTCGGTTTCACTTTGACACTAAAAAGTATAAAAATATTTGGATAATAGAAATAAAGCGATTTAGTTTTGCAACGATTCACTTTTGCCATTACAACTATTTATAAAAATTATTATGTAATATCACGGGAGTTTTTTTTTTTTTAAAGATTTAATGAAGAATTGAGGATAATTTTACAGTAAAGCGCCCAGATACAATGCGAAAACCTCATGTATATATTTGCAGTCTTCGCGTTTAGGTAATTTTGAACATTTTGACTCATTTAAATCTGAAAAGAAACTCCCGGTTTCTCCACGGGTGACTGAATCTTCGTAGTAAATAAAATCAATTTTGAACCTTTTGAAGACTTTGATGCATTGTTGGTGAAATTCGCTTTCCATTCATGATAAACAACTTTTTAATAATGAGGGTTATAAATAGGACAATAACATGACGTCTGGAGGGCAATAGTTTTGTTGTGGCCAGAGTAGCATCATTTGCAGAGTTTAAGTTAAGGGTTTTTGAGAAGTAGCCACCAGGCTCATAACAGAATTTTTTTAGGAGTCCTGCAAAAAATATGAGCCTGACTTCCTTTGCATACCGTAATTAACCCTTATCAAAACAAGCATTGAAAAATGAGGCCCACCATCTGAAAGAGCAGCCAAACATTAGTATGTTTACTGAATCTGTGAGTCATTGCTTTAAATGCAATAGCATGGTACACTTTTAAAAATCGCTAAATTTAAGAGACTTTTGTATGGATTGGAGGGACAAGCAAAATAAAAAAAATCATGTGTACATCTATAGATGTAGTATGTAGTAGGTTTGAAGCACTTAGTTGTGACCCTGAGAATCCGAGTTTGAGTCCTCTGCTTGCTGGTGTAAAGAGCCTTGTGGCCAGCCTCCCACCCATTTAAGGATTTGAATCATGACACTTAAAATCCCTTTTCAGGGAGTTGTCATTGAGTATTTCTTTTAGGTTTTTATATATAGTTAATTAAATCCCATTATGATAGTATAACCAATTATGAAAATGGTTTTAAGTTTGTTTCACTTTTTTGATTTTTTTAAAACTTTAAACTGCCCTTTGACAGTTTGAAGCAGGCCATGACTTTCTTTGTTAATAATTTTTATCATCATGTCCTTATTTCCAACTGTCTGATGGGATCTATAGCTGACCAATAAAAATCCATGACGAAAGCACCCCAGCTTCAGCAAATTTCCAGCTTCTGCTGTGCCAAGGCAGGGTGGTCGGTGCAGTGATAACTTGTGATGTCTAACCGCAACGTCATAGGTTCACACCCTTGCTTAGTCGAATGTTGAACGTTTGTCTGACCTTCTTTTCTGCCAAAGTTGACTCAGCTTTCCATCCGTCTGTGGTTGGTAAAATAAGTCCCAGCTTCTGGCAGGGGCTAACCTATGACAGATTAGTATCTCATCCAGTTAACACTACAGAAACTGGAGATATGCACCGGCTCCAATGGGCGCGGTTGGCGCAGTGGTAAGATCTCTGCCTTCAAACCACAAGGTCCCGGGTTCAAACCCAGGCTCAGCCGAATGTTGAACATCTGTGTGACCTTCTTTTCCGCCAAAGTTGACTCAGCTTTCCATCTTCCTGAGGTAGGTAAAAATTAATGAGTACCAGCTTCTGCTGGGGGCTAACCTGTGATGGATAAGTGTCCAGTCCAGGGGGAGTCAATGACTCTCATCCACTTAACACTACAGAAACTGGAGATAAGCACCAGCTCCAATGGGCCACTTTGGCTCGTAAAAGGATTTAACTTATGTAAATATTGTTAATTATATGTGTACTTGTAAATCAGTCATTTTTATTTGACCAGTGCCACTTTTTATAATAATAACTAAGTATTTAGCTAAATATTTTGTTGTTTTTAGGGAAGACTGGAAACCAGTTTTAACAATAAACTCCATTATATATGGATTACAATATCTATTTTTGGTAAGTAAAATTATATAGTGGCTTTGCCTTAGGCAAAATAATTGATTTTTACTTTTCTTGCAATTTTTCAGCCTTGTTATAAGACAGTTCAATACAAACAGCGTAGAGGTTTCTTCACGTGAACCCTGATAGTAAAATGGCCAGTGTCTCCCTGTCAGTTGGGAAGTTAAACCATGACTGTCAGAATTTTTATCCCTTTGTGTAATTCTCATTTTATTAATTTTATTTGACTTTCCTTTTATGCTGTCATAGGAACCCAATCCTGATGACCCATTGAACAAAGGTAACAGTTGTAGTACTATTTGTTAAAAAACAGTTGTTGTCGTTTTTGGGTTTGTTGCTGTTGTTGTTGATGCTGTTGTTGTTGCTGATGCAGTTGTCATTGTTGATGCTGTTGTCTTTGCTGATGCTGTTGTCATTGTTGATGCTGTTGTCATTGTTGATGCTATAATTGTTGTTGATGCTATTGTCCCTGATGCTGTTGTTGTTGTTGATGCTATTGTTGATGCTGTTGTTGTTGTTGATGATGCTGTTGTTGATGCTGTTGTCATTGTTGATGCTGTTGTCATTGTTGATGCTGTTGTCATTGTTGATGCTGTTGCCATTGTTGATGCTATAATCGTTGTTGATGGTATTGTCCCTGATGCTGTTGTTGTTGATGCTGTTTTCATTGTTGATGCTGTTGTCATTGTTGATGCTTTTGTTGTCATTGTTTATGCTGTTGTTGATGATGCTGTTGTTAATGCTAGTGTTGTTGATGCTGTTGTCATTGTTTATGCTGTTGTTGATGTTATTGATAATGCTAGTGTTGTTGATGCTGTTTTCATTGTTGATGCTGTTGCTGTTGTTGATATTGTTTTGTTGCTGCTGTTGTTGTTGGACATATGTGTTTGGCCCTCTTAGATTTCAATTTAACCCTTGTCTACAGCTCTGGCTAAAATAAGTCTGACTTGGACCCAAATCATATTCATGCCTGTAAACATAAACTCTATTGTTATAATAATTATAATAAATTATGGCAGCTAGATTTAAATTTTGTTTTCCATCACTCTTTCAGAAGCTGCAGAAGTACTGAGAAATAACCGAAGGCTTTTTGAACAAAATGTACAAAAAGCAATGCGAGGTGGCTATGTAGGAAGCTGTTATTTTGAAAGATGCTTGGTGAAGTAGCAACACTGGAGATAGATATGGAAACACAATATTGCCATTAAAACAGTAAAACTGTCAGTAAAAAAAATAACACATTTACACTGATAGGACAATAACTGCAGAACTCAGAAAGCAGGTTCGGTGTAATATTAAATTTTATCAAAAAGAGATGTACTGTATGAACAGATCTTGTTTTTAATAATAATTTGCTTAAATTTTGATTGTCTGCCTGCATTAATACTCATACTAGCCAATCCAGTTGGCATCTTAACTGCTTTTTTCAGAAAAAAGTCTTGAATATCACGGTTTTGTAAAAATTAAGCTCAAAAAGCCTGCAGTTTAGTTTTTTGGAGATTGTGTAGTTATGAAATTGTAATTACGTTAGACTATTTGCAAAGAATTTCTCTCCTTGCTAGCTCAGTGGAACAAAGAAATTTTACCAAGAATCTGAAAATTAATTTTTGCTGTTGAAGTTATAATTTGTGTCAGTAACAAAATAATACAACTTGTGTACTGTGTTCAAACAGACAGTTTAGAAGGAAGAACAACCTTATAATCCTCCCTTAAAGTGATTTCAGCCAATCACAGGCCAGATCTCTGTTGTGATTTTCACCAATTCATTAGATTGTCATAATTTTGGCTGATATCACAAATGGTATGATTTCTTGATTTCTTTGTGGCCACACTAGGCAACTGCAAAATAATATAAAGTGCCCATCATTCATCATACAGTTGTTGACAAAATAATTTCCCAGACTGCTAAAATAGAACACAGCAGTCCGCGCATTCATGAATTCAAACAGTTCCTGCCAAAGCATACAGTATCTTGTGAGGCCAAGCGATGCTAGAAGGCAGGAAAAACAGGCACGCACATGCAGTATAAACTGTACCGGATAGATGTTTGTGTTGGTAGGATAGCTATTCTGTTCCAAAGATGAATATAACAGGGTTGCCACGATCCTTGAAAATCCTGGAAAGTCCTGGAATTGTGAAAAATAAATTCCTGACCCTGGAAAGTCCTTGAATTTTGGGTCATGGTCCTTGAAAATCCTGGAATGGGCCAAAAATTTCTTTCTTAACTTCCAAAATTAATAAAAATAAGCTTTCTGTTAAAATATTTTTGATGTGTGTAAAACAAAAACTGCGACTCCAGGAGGCTTGATTTTCATCCAGAAACAAATCTTCTAAAGCTTGTTAATATAGTATGTGTATTGTTGGACTGATTTTTGAACAAAATGTGTAAGGCATTCAAGTTTTACTTGAATAAAATGTGTAAAAGCATTCAAGTTTTATTTGATCGAGAAGGGCCTGGTTTTGCTTGAAAGAAACCTGGAAAAGTCCTTGAATTTCACATCCAGTAAATAGTTGCAACCATGTTAAAATAAAAACCAAAATTACAACCTCTATACTTACTTCCCTTTGTTACTTTTTGACAGCAAAAAAGGATTTGCTTTTAAAAGTTTCCTTTATAAAGAATCACACTAATCACGTGCATAGCCTCAAACTACAGAGGCAGTGCAGCTTATTGAATTTTGATTGAAAGAATATAAAGTTACCTCGTAAGTTAACCCAGAGTACAGCATCAACGAAGGAGAAAAACTGGAGAACCCAGAGAAACGCCAATAAGTTCTATAGGTGCTTCTCACTGCTACAGTACAGTCCATGTATGTATGAACTCAGAGCGCAGCGTCAAAGAAGGTGGAAAATTAGAGTACCCAGAGAAAAACCCTCGGAGTCAGATTGCAGTTGATAAATCACAGCCCACATGTAAACCTGGAATTCAATCCCAAGGTTAGTGGTCGGCGGCATGAGCGATGCGACAGCATGGTAGACAATTCAAGCTGATACACTGCTTTTAAGCAGTGGCAGTAAGATTTGGTGTACAGGTCATCATTGCTGCCTGTCTCCCACCCCTATGACCCGAAATGGAAGCCTGGGCTCTGCATGTTCTCAAACTCCATTTTTCCTTCTTCAACAACTGTAATTTAACTCTCGTGCTAAAGTCTAAGCTGATGAGTGATTAAGTAGTAGCCATTGGTGAGGAAGAATGAGTGATCGCTTCCTTCTGAAGGGGTATTGACCCAAACCTACTCACAAAGGGATTGTGTGGAGAATTTTCAGCCTTGTTTTCTACATTTGTAGGTGTGTGGCCCGAGATATTGGTGGTTCTGATCCGGAGCGAATGGCCCCACCTCGGGTGCAAGAATATGTTGAGAGCATTTTCAGGAATACCTCGGTGAAGGTAAAGAGAGAATAATCAAAGTCGCCACAAGTCTTTTATAACATCACAGATCCCATGCAAAAATGGCGGCGATTTTAGTATGCTTTTGTCTACATTCAAATTAGCCTTGCTAGCCTCGTCTTTGTGTTAAACTTTCAAAAGAATATGTTACTCCAAACGAGGCTAGTTGGGCTAATTTGAATGTAGAAAAAAGAATACTAAAATCACGGCCGTTTTTGCATAGAGTGTATAGTACATAACTCCCGTTTTCAAAGCAGAAACTCCCATTTTTCATACCACAAACTTCCATTTTCTAAAATGGAATTCCCGTTTTTGAAAACAAACTGCCAGAAGCCCAAATTCACATTTCGGTAAAACAAACTCACATTTCACTTAAACAACCAATTACTACTTCGAATGTGGAAAAATTTAAAGCAAGCGTCGGCAAGTGACTAACCTATATATGCCATTGCGACCAACCAGTCAAATGACGCGATCTGCCGATTGGCGGGAAAAGGTCGCTCCAAACTCAACACATACGTGACGCACGATCAAAACCTGTCTTTGTCTGTCTCGACATGGTTGATTCTGGATAAAATTTGAATTTGAATTGCGGCCTTGTTGATGAACATTGAACAAAAGAATTTTGATTATTTCCTTGTTTCGATTACCAACATGGAAGCTCCGTCTTTTGACTGTGGCATCTCATTGTGTGAAAGCAATCTATTGAATCAAAGTGTTTCTAAAAACTTATTTTTTAATTTTTTTTCAGTAGCTTAGAATTGAAATAGACGGCATTTTCAGATGGGCCAGGCTTACTTCTTTAAAAAGAGATTATATAAAAACTAAGGGTTTTATTTTATTGCATCTTTGTAATAGCTGAAGGTGATATCAAAATTGAAAACCATTGAAGATGATTACCCGTTGTTAGCGGCAGTCAATCGGTGTGCAAGCGGTAAGTTTATATACTTTATAAAACCCTTTAAAATATCTTAAACCGGGTTGCTGAAGGTCATGCAATTTAAATCTTTTTTTGTATCTTTATTGTTTTCTATTTATTATTCTCTCTTATCAATATTATATCAATCATTTAAATTGTACAAACATTTTTGGCATTTTCATGCTTGTATATATACGTATGATGCGTTATGTTTTATTTAAAAAATTTTCGTCTCTGCTTATACGAAAACTGAAACCGATTGATAGGGAAACCCTATAGTTTATCTGTTTATACCATTTCCTAGCAGTACGTTTTATTCTTCCCTACAAAAAGTAGCAAAGGTAAGGGCCTCGGTCCTAGAGTTGGTCAGCGGACAGTAAGCAATATGGACGTAAAATTCAATCTTTTTCGTTGTTTTTGTGCTTGTATCCTTGGACTTATGAGCTGTCTCTTGTTATTATGGTTGTGCTGTTGTCGTCCTAAACACGTCTTTGTTCACTTACTACTTTAGTTGAAATCTGAACTGATTTTTTGGTCAAAAACATAGATCCTTTACTGAAGGAACTCGTGAATTTGATTTGCAGTTATCATTTTCCGCAGAATCTTGTGTTTAGTTAAAAAACAAATTGTTGTTAAATTCAAAACGTCATGACCAAACGAATGTCATTAAATGCCATTCGAGCACAAGAACCGTATATATTTGGTATCTCTAGAACTAGACTATGTGTTGATTAAATGCTTACAAGTGATTTGAAAAGAATATTTCAAGCGGATTATTTAAAACTGGTAAAGATTTTTTCAAATTTTCATGTTGTTCATTCATCTTGCAGTGGTGAAGAGACACCATGCGCGCGTTATTGATCTGGAGTATGTTGGTAGTGGAGAAATCGAGCAGACGCTTCTTTTGGTTGGAAAGGTACAGTATGAGCCTTTAAAGGAGAATTCTACTTTTTACGACTTATTCTTGTATTAACGTTCAAAGTTTAACAAATAGATTCCATGTTTTTGTGCGTCTGTTCAGAAATAGATAATAAATGACGTCAAACTGTGGTAGGAACAAAAAAGTGGCACACGAGGCGATAGCCGAAAGTTTCTTTGCCACATCTTGTACCACAGCAGAGAAATAATTCTTGAAAGTAGTGATAAATATGTGTTATTGAACAAGTGTGAGGTTCGTCACGGTCCATGCATAATAACGCAAAAAAAGAACTTGCCAATATCCAGCCATCTTGACTGAACAAGCTTGTTCCAGGGTTGCCATGGTCCCTGAAAATCCTGGAAAGTCCTGGAATAGACCTAATCTGCTTCGCTCAATGTTTTCCCAATACAGTCCTCTTGGGAAATAATATTTTTTGTTTAAGATGTGGTAATGAGAAAAACACGAAAGAATGTTCAGCTTGAACAAAACACCTCATTTCCCAAGAGGACTGTATTGGGAAAACATTGAGGGAAGCCGATTAAGTCTATTGGCGAAAAAAATTCCAGGCGGCCCTGGAAAGTCCTTGAATCTGGGTCATGGTCCTTGAAAATCCTGGAATGGGCAAAAAATATCTTTCTCAACTTCCAAAAGTAATTAAAATAAGCTCTATGTCAAAATATTTTTAATGTGACAGCATTCTAAAACAAAACCCGCGACCCGGAAAGGCTTGATTTTTGTCCAGAAACAAATTTCTAAAGCTTGTTAATATAGTATGCCTATTGTTGAACTGTGATTTTTGAAAAAAATGTGTAAAGCATTCAAGTTTTATTTGATAGAGAAGGACCTGGATTTGCTTGAAAAGGTCCTGGAAAGGTCTTTGAATGTCACATCCAGTAAATAGCGGCAACCCTGATAAAAGAAATATATGACGAAAAAGTTGTGAAAACTTCCCCTGTGAAACGAATCTAATACATGTAAGAGTAGATGGAGAACATTATGCTTATCAAAGAGTATATTAGAAATATACACAATTAATAATAGATTGTGTTGTAATATGGACCGTCTCATAACTTAGTTTTGTAGTTACTCCCAAACTGACTTGGTAGTCAACAAAAGTACTGAACCTAAAACAAACTGTTCTCCCTCACTGAATTTTGGGAAAATTTTGATGATAAACCGGAATATTTTTTTAAGTGGCCTTACTATGAAACAGATGTACTAAGTATTATCTAACTGACATTTGATTGTTTTTCCTTGATTTTCTTGTATTCCTTCATTTCCTTTGGAAAGTGCTTTGACAGCTCAGTTGTTAACTCAGACTTGAAATTCTGTAGAATGGATTATAGAAAGTTAGTACCACTGCTTGAACCCGTAGCCTGGCTGGTTAAGGTGTTTTTCATGATCTGTTATTAACTAGCTAAATATAAGACTTGTCATCTTTTACTGGATGATAAAAATGCTGTTGTGAAGTTATATTGCCCTAAAACTAAGTCTGTGATTCATAATTCTACCAAAAATCTCTTATTGAGGTCCTTTACAGTGTTTGAAATAAGACTGTGATTCATTATCGGGGACCCTCCTTTTGCCACACTGTTTGAATGGGTTTCATTCTCAGATGATTTTTTTCTATACAGTGCCCAATTGACAATATTTGAAGGCAGTGGGTTGTACAACTTTCACTTATGTCACACCCAGGGTTCATGCAGGAAGAAAACCTGGAAAGTCCTGCAAAAACAAAAATTCAAAATCCAGGTCTAGAAAGTCCTGGAAAATATGTTTTTATTAAGGTCAAACCAAACTGATTTGTTGAATCAGGGATTTTTTTAAAAATAATCCGGGTTGGTTGGCCAGAAAAAAAGAATAAAGCATCACTATTGCCAAGTCAAGGTAAATGGTCTGCAATGGGCAAATACATACCTTTGCCATTTACAAAACACAACATACAGTTGATTTTGGAACCTCACTTTAACCCCTTCCCACCCCACCCCTCCCCCCTACCACACTTCACACTTTGGGATAGTAATTTGTGGGTCCGGGCTAGTGTCCCATGAGGGTGTACTAGCCACAACTAGCAGTTTATATTAGTACAATAATTTTTCTACCCCTCAATTTGTTTGCTTTGTACGTTCAACACCCTGTAAAGACCAGCTCTTAACAAAAATCGATGTGGCGTATTTGCTGACATGTTTCAGTCAAGGACATGAAAATTTGCATTGTATTGATTTTCAAATCAAAAATGGGGCTTGACGTACCGTATTTCCTCAAATAAAGGCTGCCCTTGAATAAATGCCGCCCTTGAATAAATGCTGCCCTTGAATAAACGCCACACCCAAATCATGAAACATTTAAAAAATCGCTGCTGTGTTTATTCGAGGGAATACGGTATACACGGTATCGACATATACATTGAGCAAATCAATATGAACCACTACAGACCAATTATCTTGACCTGGCATGTTCAAGTATTTATTTAATAAGTTTCTGTTTATGAATAACGATTATGACACTGTACCTTGTAGGAATCAATTTTTCCTTTAACTTGTTCATTCTTAACCAAAGCTTTCTCCAAGCAATCTTTAGTGTAGAGTTGAGGGTTGTTTCCTTGATCAATATAACTGTGAGGCAGAAAATTAAAGTGGTGACAGAGTTGGTTCATTAGAGAAAAGCCCATTTCTGAATTACGCCCTATTGCTCTGACACAAAGCCATCAAGTTGAGGACAAGATCTAACATCTGCATTTACTGTATTTTTAACCCTTTCAGCCCTATGCAATTTATTAACTTCTAACTTCTCCTTACATTACTCAGACAAAATAGTATAACTGGAAATGAGAAATAAGGAATTGATCAAAAGAAAGAAGCTGTGGAAGTTGAAAAGCCAGATTCCCCCAAACTGTTTAAATAAAAAGTATGGAGCTCAGTTGGGAGAATTTACCAACAGGCATTGACCCGATGGTTTTGTTTGTGAGCATTGGAACATAATGAAATGGCCTGTCAACTTTGATATTAGAAAATCTTGCAGCCAGAAATCCATGCAGAGTGAAAAATCCTGACCAAAATATTGCAATTCAAAATAATCTTTTCAAACACTAAAATAAAAATAATCATGGTAATCGTAATGAAAGTAAAACCTTATTAAATGGTACCCTAGTTTATCAACGGCAGGCAAAAAGATATCAACTTTTATGGTAACATTTGGGGTTTCATTCCCACAATCCATGGAATCTATTGTATTTTTTTGTTCTGTAAATAAGTTCACCCACCAAGGGAAAATGTTTACAGATCTAAAACAGGGTTAGTGCTGCTCTGTGAGTATGAAATTCCAGGAGTATTCAAGGAGTCAAACAAATGTTTTCAAGGAGTGCTCTTAGCACCTGCCTTTAATTCGTTTGAAGGATTCT
>JAOCNB020003935.1:0-14263 GCA_026546465.2 Palythoa caribaeorum | reverse complement strand
GAAAAATTGGTAAAGAAAAGCTTGCAAAAACTGAAATGAAACAAAATTATGGCAGGAATCCATTCGTTTAAAGCTTTACTTTGATACTGTCAAAAGACAATACGTTATCGAAATTTTCTAGCTCTCACCTTTACTGGGGCAAGTTTATTATCATGTTTATTTGAATAATATGGTATATTTTATTCAATGAATTGATATTTTTATTAATAAAGAGGCTATGGGAATTTTTCCATAGCCAATTTACGCCAATCTGTGGTTTATTTATTCTCCTTCCCCAGTAAACAAGCTTTCGAAAAATCGACATTTGTAGTTATTTGGGACAAAGGGAAACATTAAGTATTTTTTGCTAAAGTAAAGATATTATTCAAAGAATATTGGGAAAAACGAATCTTTACTACAAAAAGGCAAATGTAAAAACACTCTCAGATCTTCCTGTTAACTCCAATTCATTCCGCCAGAAACGGATTAATTATAGAACTTATTATATTGTATCCATTTCAAGCTGATGAACTTGACAGTTAATATTGTTCTGTACAACAGTAAACGCAAATTGTCACAAGTCTCCGAGTACTTCATTTGTCTTCAATGACTTAAAGGCTCTGTTTCAGTTAAGGCTGTTACTCCAGAACTTCGTTAATATATTTGCCTGCCGCTAAAGTGCAACTTTATTTTTGAATTTCGATTCCTTGAATGTATCTGTTGAAAATCATCCTTACTAAACATTCCCTTATGTGCTAAGCTGTTCAAGACTACAACCGATATTGACCCAATGCCGGATTTAGCAGTATTGTCTATTGACCTCACCAGATCATGAACCAGTGAACAATAGTCATAGTTTAACGACACTTCAATCACTTTGCCTTGTCTTATAGTTTTACAGTCAACTTTTATATAAATTCCAAGAACTACGATCTGCTACTACGCTCAGTGGAATAGATGAGCCCCAATAACTGATGTGGTATTATAGCCCAGTTGGTAGAGTATGTACAAAATCCTGTGACTCGTACTTCAGAATGTTATTTCTCAGTATAATCACGGAACACAAACCACTCATACTTAGTCATAATAGTCGCTCATTACTCTCAGTGTGATACTTATAGCTCAGTTGGTAAAGTGCCACACCGGAATATGTGGCAGAGACCACGAATCTTCTACAATTTTTTCCTGTCTCAAATGTTTAAGGTAAATGCCCACACCTGTTATACAGACCCACTGCTTATTTAGACATCGCATTTAATTAGTGATCAGAGTGTCCCTCACGTGACCAGTAGGAAATGACGGGACTATGATAGGTCTTTGTCTTGTCAACGTTTGCTTTAGCTTCGCTTCGTCTTCTCAACGGATTAAAAATTACTTCAATAACAATTTATTGGTACAAAACGTGCTTTATGGTATATGAGAAAACCATCTCGCTTGAAGATTTAAACAATTTTTTCATGACCGTTAATTTAATACCGACATACTCGAGTTTTTCCGCTAGCATGCAAACGCGCGCGATTAATTGTTGTTTTGATGACTTAATTAGCTCTCGTGCGAGTTCATTTAGGCGGGACATTCACTTTAAATTGAATACACTTCCACGAAAAGTAAATACTACTAGTCTTTCAAGTAATGTTGCTTCCGGCATAACTCAGTTTGTAGAGCGCTGTGCACAGCGGTATTGCAGCGGTCAAGGAGCGAACCTTGAAATCCCAAGTAAACAACATTTCATCAGTTTTTATGTCGCGTATATTGTCATGAGGAGCAATTTATAATGTTGATGTGAAAAATCAACTAGATGAATTAACCACTTCACGATGTCATGCTGATTAGAGCTACGTGTGAATATCGTGACATGATCAACTATTCTTGAACGTTCTTTATGTGATTGATATTATCCTTTGCAGTTACTGAAACTGAAGAAATTGCGACTTGGAGTTACTAATGCTGCTGCGTTTATTTCAGATTGCACATAAATTGTTTTTTGAACCAGAGATTCTACGGGATGACCGCGTATATAATTCCCCAGCAACGAGTTTTTAATTTTGTTTCTAAGTTTTTGTCGAATTAAGAGTTGCATTCTTTATTACCGTGAAAAAATCAGTAAAGATTTTTTCACCATTATCCTGGACTCGATTATTAAAACCTTCTTCTTAGTAATAACATGGTCAACGGTGGTCAATGTAAAATCCCTGAACTTAGTAAAGGTAGCCCGTATCTTGAGTGGTAGCAGACATTGCGCCGTTTATCCCCTCTCTCGACTCTGTAGACCCCCAAACACAGAGAAGCAGTGCACCTACCAACTGTGATAGACGCCTGCTGCTGTAGTCCATGAACAGAAAAAAATTATTTCACATTTCGTTGGTGCTCATAACAACGAATACACGGGTTCACAATTATCCGCGCCTCATTTCATGGGAGGCAAACTCCTGGGGCGAGCTTGGCCTTTTCAATATAAACAACATGTTGGAGTAGCCAGTAGGCCTCCAGCACAGCAGCTAGCTGAGTGCTTTCGTCGATTTTAAATACTGTATACGCAAGTCATTATTTATTTGACCTTTTCGCCCCAGGAGTTTTCCCCCTTTGAAAGGGCGGCAAACTTAGTATTTAAAATCAACGAAAGCACCGAGCTATGCCGTGTTTATGATGAAAAGGCCGAGCTCTCCCGAGAAGTTTGCCCCGTTTGCAATCTAGCGCAGATAATTGTGAACTCGCCCTGTATTTGTTTTTCACCTTGTTGCACTGTGTGTGCGAATAAAGAGATCATTCGTTTTCGATTACATTTTTTTGACAAAGATCACTGAACTACTACAGAAAAACAGTTTAGGAGCCTTGCATTGCTTATACCCAAATACGAATCGATGAATAGAAAAAACACTGTAATCCTACGAGCCTAATTGCATGATAATTTTGCAAAACGTTTTTTAAAAAATATATGCAAATGCAAAACTTTTTGTTTTAAAATCAAATTAATTCTTTCAAGACTTTAAAAATTGAGCCATCTTTATACACATTATAGACAGAGATAGTGACGCAATAATTTCTTACATTCTATTTATTTGATATTTTATATAACAGTAAAAAATCACGTATAAGAACCCATTACAAGCCGACAAATGAAGAAAATATAGGATGAATATCACTCCGAGAATGGTTTGAATTAAACCGAAATATGAACGTCATATTTCTCTTGTTAAACTTAAAAAAATTTTAAGTTACAAGTATGTTTCTCGGAGTGATATTCATCCTATACAACCTAGAATTTAAGGCTAAATCAGGTTTTTATTTGATTTAGAAATATAAGAAACTTGCGGTTTATGTGGGTAACCCAAACTTAGCAGGTTATTAAAATCCGGGTTCTTATACGTGGTTTTTTTACTGTATCTATTTATCGAAATCACCGAAACTAACTGTAATTACGGCTACTTTGCAAAACTTATTAATCTTAGAAAACGGTGCTAACAAGGTATATCGAAATGCTTTTTCATTTGAAAACGCTTTTATTCTATTTTCTCCTTTTCTCCGCTTGAGGAAGATTGGCAGCTATTGATCTCACTGTCTTAAGAGATAAAATTCTCAAATATTTTGCCGCATTCCTAAGGACAAAGGTGTGTGTACGTGTGTTGGCGGACTTCGCCTTTCAGCTGTAATTTAACCCGTATTGTTGTGAACTTTCTAGATTATAATTGCGCAATAATTGTTAAATACGCTGAGAGCTTTAACACTTACATTTTCCGTCACATTTTGTCAAATTACGCAAATTAAGGTTATACGTAATTACCAGGAATTTTATATTAATGCCCTATATCTATTAACAGTGATTTGGTTACACATATACTTGCAAAAACTACGGATAAAAAAGTCCTATTGCATGGGAAAATCTTTGTGCATTTCGTGGCTAAGAACTCCATAATTATATTACCCTGCGAGCAGAGATTTCTCATGTTCTCATTTCCGCTCGTTTCACGTGTGGCATGAGAAATTTCTGCTCGCAGGGTATAATTATATTTGTAGCTTATTAGTTTTTCTTATATTTTATTTCATTTTCTATTTGATAGGCACAAAGTTTAAGTAATTATTAACACCCAGATCATTCTGAAGGACAATTACTTTACTTTTTTATGTATGATTAATTATAAATATTATTTTAAACATATAAGGTATAAGAATTAATAAGTCAACACAGATCCTGCCATGAAAACAAAAGATATTTGAAACATTGAATCTTGATTTTGTGCTCGACTTGTTTATGCCAATACTATCATATCAATGACTCAGAGGGTAACCATTTTATCAAGGCATGTAAAACATCCAGGAAACAGAGAAACAAAGATGACGCAACTCAAAAGCAACCCGGCAAAACAAGTGCCAGAAAATAAACGCATTTCCTAAAAGTTAAACCCGCCGGGTGGCATTCACGTATTTTGGATTCTTTGAGGTTTGTTTTTTATCTGCGTGTGATCGCTATCTGCTATATCTATTGAAGAAGTTCTGTAATGGCCTCAAACAAGGTTTGTTTAGTGAGATTACTGATTAGTAGAGCAGAAATCTCTAAAGTTTTTGAAAATAACCAACGCGGTGCTCCGTCAAAGAGACTTAGTGACCAGAGTAATGACATCAGTGCAATGGAATGAGGAGTTTGCTTAGTGATTAAGGTCTAGGGTACAAGGGTTGGATTAAAATGTGGTTAGGTCACCGTACCTTTGTGTGTTTAAATTTCTGATGTTAAAATGTTCTTCCTTTCGGTCAGAACGAGAAATTGGAGCGAGAAACACGATTAATTAGATGCCTGTTAAGTCAAATCAAAGCGCGTGCGCAAAACATTTCCCTAAAATATTCAGCAAACAGGTATAAAACTGTTGATTTTTTTGTTTTATTTGTATATTTTTATTACATTATTCTCGTCGTCAAAAGCCGAGCGATCTTCAGTTTAAGTTATATTGGCATTAGGGATTTAACTGTATGACTTAACATTCAGACTAGAACTACCACAACTCTGAAAAATCTTTTTGATAAACATTTTTCAAAAGCTCAAACAAATACTAAAACATGATAATGTTGACGAATATGCAATGTGGTTGTACTCACAACCTTTCAATGTAAATTGACACAGTTTACCAAGCAGTGTTACTCCTGAAGTAGTCAATCTTGAAAAATATTTAAATAACTGACAGTTTTGATAAAAGAGTAAAACTTTTGTAAGTTAAAATGAAACTTGTGCACAAGACGACGTATGTTTAACATGTGCGATAAACCGTTGTTGCCATTTGAAACAGTCGATGCCATACTGAAACAGTCGATGCCATACTGCAGAACAGTTGATGCCATTCGTTCCTGATCGGGATCGCGATTAAGATCACAAACAACTGCAGCTACCTAAGGTTATACAAAACTATCTACCGGAAACAAAGTGAATTCAGTTATTAGTTAAAAAATTTACCAAAACATTAGCTAACTTGTGAAAATGAAATAATTGACATTCAATAAAAAAATTAACTTTCACCAAATTAGATCCTCACTGTTGATTACGTACAGATAAATCTTAACTTGCAAAGCAGGGCCGGATCCAGACCGTGGCGAACGTGACTCGAGCCCTTGTCAAAGTTTTCCCACATTCAAAAATTCTGGGTTAGCCTTTTTTCAGGCTATTAGATTACTGATTATTTTGCTTTATATAGTCTGTCAGACAATCATTCATTCATTGTCAGTCAGTCAGTCAGTCAGTCAGTCAGTCATTCATTCATTCATTCATTCATTCATTGTCAGTCAGTCATTCATTCATTTAGTCATTCATTCATTCATTGTCGGTCAGTCAGTCATTCATTCATTGTCAGTCAGTCATTCATTCATTGTCAGTCAGTCAGTCATTCATTTAGTCAGTCATACATTCATTGACAGTCAGTCATTCATTCATTGTCATTCATTCAGTCAGTCAGTCATTCATTCATTGTCAGTCAGTCATTCATTCATTGTCAGTCAGTCATTCATTCATTTAGTCAGTCATTCATTCATTGACAGTCAGTCATTCATTCATTGTCAGTCAGTCAGTCATTGTCTGTCATTCATTCATTCATTCATTCATTGTCAGTCAGTCAGTCAGTCAGTCATTCATTCATTCATTCATTGTCAGTCAGTCATTCATTCATTCATTTAGTCAGTCATTCATTCATTGTCAGTCAGTCAGTTATTCATTTAGTCAGTCATTCATTCATTGTCAGTCAGTCATTCATTCATTGTCAGTCAGTCAGTTATTCATTTAGTCAGTCATTCATTCATTGTCAGTCAGTCAGTCATTCATTCATTGTCATTCAGTCATTCAGTCAGTCATTCATTCATTGTCCGTCAGTCATTCATTCATTCATTGTCATACAGTCAGTCATTCATTCATTCATTCATTGTCCGTCAGTCATTCATTCATTCATTCATTCATTGTCAGTCAGTCAGTCATTCATTCATTCATTGTCAGTCAGTCAGTCATTCATTCATTCATTCATTGTCCGTCATTCATTCATTCATTCATTCATTGTCAGTCAGTCAGTCAGTCAGTCATTCATTCATTCATTGTCAGTCAGTCAGTCAGTCATTCATTCATTGTCAGTCAGTCAGTCAGTCATTCATTCATTGTCCGTCAGTCATTCATTCATTCATTCATTGTCAGTTAGTCAGTCATTCATTCATTGTCAGTCAGTCATTCAGTCAGTCAGTTAGTCAGTCATTCATTCATTGTCAGTCAGTCATTCAGTCAGTCAGTTAGTCAGTCAGTCAGTCACGTCGGAATGCATCGAGCTGAGCACCTGCAAGTTGTCGGTATAAACAGAAAGTGAAAAAAATTTTTTGGAGTTCTCGGGACGACGAGGACGTGAAAACAAAAAAGTTCTCAGAATTTCTTCCTTTAAGGAGGAACATATTTAAATCCTTTTTTGTTCACAAAGCTTGACGTGAAGAAAACAAAACTCTAATCAGGATCCACAGAAAGACGTAAAGAGCAAATCAGAAATATATCTTTTGTGAGCCGTCCTCGTTGGGGATCGCGTCTTCATTTCTTCAGATGTATATTAATAACATGGGCCCGTCGAGATGACACAGTTTATCTTCGAGTCGTGAGAAGATCTCCCAAGATTATTTGTAAAGCAAGCAAACTTTATTAGTTGAGTCATTTGTTTTGTAAAAACTACAACATGTGGATTGAAATTTGGAATAATAATAGAGAAAAGAGAAACAAATCAATGTTTTGAGAACGAATTTCACTTGGAACTACCAAATCACACGCTTTTTCAATAAGAACCAGAATTTTGCAGGAAATTTTTTTTTGGCGGCTTCAGCCTCACTTTGTTCTTAAATTGTTCTTATTTCTGTCTTCGGTTTTCATTGAAGAAAAATAAAATATCATCAAGACAAACACCTCACAAAATATCTGTACCGTACCTCTGACAACCCCCTTCAATCAATGATTCAATGTTTATTGAACAATAATGATGATAATAATAATAATAATAATAATGATAATAATAATAATAATAATAATGATAACAATGACATCAATAACAATAATAATAGTATCGGTTGGTCGACTTAATACTCCAATGGAAGCCATACAGTAGCTGAGTTTTTGAGGTTTTACAATATTTTTACACTCGTAGGATTTGCATTGTAACCCAAAACTAAAAAAATATAAGTAAGAACAAACAAACTATGCCTTCCATGTTTAAATTTTGTACTAGTTACACGATGCTAAAACTTATGCGTTGTGGTTTGAAATCGCTTAGTTTCGAAAGTGAATCAAAAAGACAACTTTTTGCACGTAAATATCATTTAATGATAACACTAAAAATAATGACAACACAACAACAACAACAACAACAATAATAATGATGATGATAATAATAATAATAATGATGATGATAATAACAATGACATCAATAACAATAATAATAGTATCGGTTGGTCGACTTAATACTCCAATGGAAGCCATGCAGTAGCTGAGTTTTTGAGGTTTTACAATATTTTGGGGGGACTTCAAGACAGGTATGCATTGCTCAGTTTACAATAAAGTTTACAAAATGGTGGTATCGAACTGCAAACTATGTCATCATGTCTACCAGGTGAGATAAGTTGGCCAGCTTTCATTAAGCGTTTTCGAACGTTTAGTCTAAACAGTTAAAAACGCTACAAAAATGTTAAGCACAATAATTATTTTGATTTGTACCTCGGTTATATGCAATGACGTTATTATACGACCTTCACAGTTATGAACACAACTTAAGTAATTACGAAAGAGAAGCCTGAAAAAATCAGGCTTCAACGGGATTCGAACCCGTGACGTCATTGCATATAACCGCAGTACAAGAGAAGAGAAACACCCAGGTCGTATGGTGCAGCGCAGCCAGCGACTCCCCTGTAGGATCCAGCACCAGCGACATCGTTAGGAGGAGCCACACCGGCCAGTTTCGGCCCCTTCTCTTTAACTGCATTCCGGTGTGGCGGGGCCTCTCCTTTTAGGAGGTGTCATTGCTGGCGCTGGTGCCGGCTGCGTGGCGAGGTCTCATTCAAGCCAAGCATTATTATCCCTCTTTAGCCAAATCTATAGCGACGCCTTCTCCATGGCGTTTGCTGGAGGGCACATTTCAGCCTCCTGAGTTCAGCTGAAGAGAAACCAAAACGATGTCTAAAGATGCTTAG
Source organism: Palythoa caribaeorum (assembly GCA_026546465.2). Classification (NCBI taxonomy): domain Eukaryota; kingdom Metazoa; phylum Cnidaria; class Anthozoa; order Zoantharia; family Sphenopidae; genus Palythoa; species Palythoa caribaeorum. The sequence goes on along the minus strand of JAOCNB020003935.1, from coordinate 5,605 downwards.
TAATTTTTGCTCAATAAAGCCACGGGCACCCACAGCTAGGTGGTAATATTCCACGTTCCATGACTGAGCCCTGCATTCCTCCATGAGGGTTTCGTACTTCTCTTACTTTCTGATCTCAGCATTCACAAAATTGTCCTCCCAAGGCACTGTTAACTCTAAGAACTAAACTAAATAAATATTGAAAAACCAATGGCCTCCAGGATAAACCGGTAGATTTGGCAGGTCTGAAATATTATAGTCTGCGGAATCAATAAAATAAATATGGTATTTGTTTATGATAAATGTGTAATATGTTTGAGATACCATAATATAAAGCGAAATTTTAAAAACTTGCCTTCTTTGAAAGCATGCTCTACATGCAAGATAAGTTCATCAAGTCTGGAATCTGAGGTTTCAGTCTAAGGAATTACAGAATAAAACATCATTTCAAAGTTGAAAACATACATAGATCAATTAAGATGATAAAAAGTACCTTTCTTGAGCTTGATTTGTTCCAAAACAGAAGACAAAAAACGCTATGATAATATAACACTTTTATCCACGCCGCCATTTTGGACTAAAAACTAAACCGCTGAAACACCTAGAGATGTTTGCGTGTTCATAACAATATGCACAGGCCACCCAGACAGTTTTTAAAAAAAATTGTACATGATCGGGATCATGATCGGAGGGTGTATGTACCGTATTGAATGTACGTATATCAATATAGGTAAAACAGACTTTACTGAACATAGATCTCCCTCCTCTCGCAATTACACAATTTTTGCAGATCTAGTTTCTCGTATAACTTTTTCAAACCAAACGTTTTTGCACCGCGACGTGAAGCAGACGTAGACAAAGACGGCAAATCCGCGTTAGGACTGGGGTCCAGGAAGCGTTTGATCTTTTCAGTTCTATTCTAGCACTGGAATTCCCCAATCCACCCTGCTCCACCTTCGTCCTCCACCTCATTCCCTTCCTTCTTAACAGTTAACACCCTACCTCAGCTCCGGGATGATCCCTAGCTAGACATGGTCCTCATTTAGCCCTGCGGAACTATAGCCATAGGCATTTTAGACACCCTTAGACCTTCAAATGCTTTAGTCATACGCCCAGCTCTTAAATTCATCTTCATTTCCGAAAAAAAATGCCTAAAATATGATAATAATTTCCATTAAAGAGCATTAACATTTGGCACATGTACAGTTCAATTTTTCCGCTTTTGATTCAGTTCCCGGAAATAGAAATGAAATTATGGTCCACATTTTACCGGTGAATGACGTCACTAGCGAGCACATGGAAAGAGTTCAGGATTCGGTCGGTCAGTCGAGTGTTGGGTCAGCGATTTATCATGCCAAGTGCTTCATCGAAATCTTCCATTCAGATCGGAACACAAATGGAGGGAAACGATATTGTGAAAAATGCACTAAACATCGTGGAGAAGAAAGTACGAAATCTGGAGAAACGAAAAGTAAGAGACGCAAGAATTTCGCATACAATCTTTGGCGGGGTCGCAAACTAAACTTCGGTTGCAAAATTTTTGACCTGAGTGATTCGTGCATTTCTGTTTTCAGGGCAAACTTGATTCTTACAAGAAACTGATTAATGATGGAAAAGAGCTTAATGAAGAACAGAAGGTAGGTGTTATTATGGGATGATTTTCGTTTTGAAAAAGCTCTTAAGTAAAGACTTTTTCAGTTTTGCCTACCCGACAGATGTCAAAAACTCACTTAATGGTCTCAATCGAGTCATTTCTAATCGTCTGTTGTCGTTACGTGAAATACTACTGCCCTGATGTTATTCTTTGTAGTTAAATATATGTAAACGTTGATTTATTGCTTAAATCTCCCTAATAAACACCCCATCAGTTCTATGCACCAAGTTTTCAAAGTACAAATTCGGTCGGCATATGTTGTACTGACTCCTTTATTTCAGACTGAAAGGTTTTGCGCAACCTAAGCATGATTAGTACTTTTTTGGCGTGTCCATGACATTTTACTCCTTAGCTTGAATAGCAAATAGTAAAATAGGAAGCAACTTGGCTAGATTTAGTGATTAAAAATTATACGATGTTATAATTTAGAGATTTTTAAATTTACTGTCTCAAAGTAGTTTTCTTTCATTATGGCGTCATGTTCGACAATAGTATATAACGTTCTTTAAAATTTGTTACACCCAAGAAAATTAAATTTGAAATATTGATCTTTGCGTAGTTTTTTGAATATCTATTCTGTTCTCAGTTTTTATTGTCAGTGATTTTTGTTAGTTGAACGAAACTTAAGATAAGAACGAGTCTTATACGGGTCAGCAAGTTGGCAATAAATGTTAAAAATGATTTTTCCTCGTTAGAATGCTGTCAGTAAGATGGGATACGTTGAAAATAACTTGGACTTTGCCAGGGAACTCCAGAAGCAATTTGCACAACTGAATATCGAGGTGAGTTATTAAGTGGATTTTATCGGCTTTTGAGTATTTTGCTAAAATGTAGGTTTTTCAGGACCCCTATTGGAAATTTTGGTATCAGCCCCAAATAATTTTTATGGCCATGTTTTCAAATACTTTTTAATGGGTGAAACTGTGAGCTATTCTCCAGTACCAGCTGGCTTCAGAAGACAGGATGTTTTTCACATGTTTTTTAGTTAGTACATAAAATAATTCTTGCATTCTGATTGGTTGAATCAGAATGATAGTGTGCAAACACCTTGCTGGGTTATTGTGGCACAGGAAATTTATCAGACATGTCACTAGTCCGTTAGCTGTTTTGTGCACCTTCTCAGTTCCGAAACCTTAATTAGGTTTTCAAGACAGTTTCTCCGTAAAATTATGTTCTGATATTAAATTTCAAGGTTGTCCTGTTGCCGCCAAGATTGACTTGCACAAAAGAAATTTCACTGGTTTCAGGTCTGCAGATCTAGACTAGCACAGAATTGAACCTTTAGTTATGATAATTACTTTAGCAATTTCAGGCCATTTTTTGTAAAATCCTTGCTTTTTGAGGTGAGCCACTTTTTCCATCGAGTAAGTCATTACAACACCTGAAATAATACAGCAGCACAACGTTTCTTTGCTGTGTCTCAATATCCCACTATTAATCAGTGCTTGTCGTTTGAGGCACGCCATCACGCTTGTGCACCATCGTGCACCTGCAATTAATAGGAGAAGAGTGAAAACCAGGGCACCAAATAACAGAAAATTCCTTGCCTGTGAGTAAAAAATGAATATCAATCATCAATTATTTTTTAGCTCAAAGTCTACGTTTTTGGTCCATATATCCCAAGTTATCAAATTTAAAGCAATTTACGAAGGGGAAAAATTGCTCACCTAAAAGAGATTAGGTGAGCTTTTTTCCACTCACCGAGGATTTTCAAATGAAAAACACTGCTTAATACAAACAGAAATGAAACAAATCTTAATTAAGACAAATCATACAAAAGTAACTTTTACCCTGTTCTCCAATTTTTAGCAAGTAGCAGAGTAATATATCACTCTTCTCAAATCAACTTTGCAGGAGTGGTGAATCACTCACCCTATACAGCAAGCCCTGCAATATTTCTTGTCAACTATCAGCTGATAGAAAAATGATGAATACAAATCATATTTCATTATATGTTTTTTCTTTATATTTAGTACCAGAAACAACTAAAGAAGCAGGCTAAACGAGATCAGTTAGTTGCACAGGAGGCCCAGCACACGGGAGATGTAGCTAAAGTCAAGGAAGTATTAGAGTTGCAGAATTTGATGGAGAATTTGTCAGAGGATGTGAGAACTGACTTTCTAAATGGATCAAATGGCGCAGTGGTAACTAACTCTTCATTTTTGTACTTTTTTCTTTAATAGAGTCTCTTTTAGAGATTTGCTTGTAAAGCATTGATGTTTCACTGTTTTTTTTAAATTGAACAGACACTTGCTGAGGAAGACTTTACCCATATTGATGATTTCTACAAACTGATAACACCAGATAGTGAGGGAGAAGCAAACATGAATGATCAGATAACAACTGCAAGTGAACACATTGTTAACTTTTTGGAAGCTTCCAGCGCCAAGGTAGCTGGTACAACCTGTATCCTTGTTAGTAGTGTTATGATGATGGGCTTGAAGAACAGTGATAATGATGGTGATGATGATGATGGTGGTGGTGGTGGTGGTGGTGATGATAGTGGTGGTGATGATGATGATGAACTTGTTGAACAGTAATAATGATGGTGATGTTGGCAATGTTGTTGATGATGGTGATGGTGATGATGGTGATGATGATGTTGATGATGATAATGATGGTGGTGGTGATGATGATGATGACTATGATGATGATGATGATGATGATGACGACGACGACGACGACGACGACTTTATAAAGGTAACCCTCAGTTTTGTACAGTTTTCCTGACAAAAAGTTCATGGTGAATTAAGGCAGAGTAGCTAGCAAAAATCACCATCTGCTGACATTTACTGAAAACCCTCGACAAACTGAAAATGAATCTTCCTTGACAATATTTCATTAGATAAAGGTTTGTATGATCTGGTGAACAAGATAAAAGGCTGTGGCTACTTTAGTCAGACCCAGGAGGAAGCTGAAGCCGCTGGAGGAGAAGAGGATGAGGAAGAGGAAGAAGAAGAAAAAAAAGTGGTTGGCAAAGAAGCTGAGGAGGAAGCGGAGGCAACTGAGGAAGTGGAGCCAGAGGTGGCAGTACATGTAAAGGTAAATTGTTGTATACTTCTTTTAAGGCCGTGTTACACGAGTCAACTTGCAATGACAATTTTCCGCACAACAATGTTGCGTGTTGTGTTGCGAGTTTTTGAAACCAATTCAGAAACTTGCAACATGTTGAGCAAGCCCATTGTTGTACTGAAAATCATCACTGGTGACCTGTTAAACAGAGAACTATTTTCCACGACACAGTGTTGCACAGAAAATCATCGTTGCAAGTTGACTCATGTAACACAGCTTTCAGTGGTACTAAAAGTTTAAAACATTTCGTAAAGACAGGGATGTAGCTAGATTGTTACAGACATAAATGTGGACATATGCAGGTACTTTGGTTGGTCCAACTGCATGATACTTCATGTTTCCCAATAAAATTTTGGAATTTAGACACTCACATGCATTTTTCTAACTTTTGAGGGTTAAATTTTGAGACTCTTTGAGTGTTTTAAGCAAAAATAAAATTCCATTATTATCAGTCACTAGGTAATATTTTTCACAAATTGATCTCTAACACAAGGTGCTCTCTCATTTAGCCGTCATCAGAAGAAGCGACCAATGGGATTCATTCAGAGGGGGCACCCACCTCTGCCGCAGATACCACAGCACCAAGCCAGCCAATTTCAGAGCCAGCCACAAACATCTCCAGCATTGGCGCCAATGAACATGGACTGAACTTTCTTAGTGAATCTGAGGTTGAATCCAAACCACAGGCAGACCAAGCACAAATACCAGCAGGTGATGGGGCACCTGTGGGGGACGGATGGGAGGAGCAGGAAGGCGCAGGAGATAACCCAGGAGACAATGGTATATAACGATTCAGCTTACTGTTTTTGTGAATCTGGCCAGATCAGCCGAGTGTTGAACATTTGTGTGACCTTTTCCGCCAAAGTTGACTCAGCTTTCCATCCTCCCGAGGTCGGTAAA
>JAOCNB020003835.1:0-14264 GCA_026546465.2 Palythoa caribaeorum | reverse complement strand
CCCCCACCCCCTCCTTCCCCGCTCCTTCATTGCACATGCGCGCATGAATGAGTGAGTTAAAAACTTCGAACTGCATCTCATTTCGTGACGCATACGCATTTTGCGTTTGTCAGTCGAGTAATTTTGTAAACATTACACTGCAATTACGGTAATAAGGAAATTGTTGTTGTTGTTGTTGTTGTTGCACTTAAGAAAATGCTTTGCAAAAAAGCTTTTAAAAGCTGTTATCCATCTGTTCGTATCTTGGTTGGTTTATCTCAGTGTGTGCCAAGTTGGAATTGAATTTTCGCTCTTTCATCGTTAATTCTAATCATTTTAGAACGCAATAAAACGATTGCAAAAATTTATCTTTTAGTAAGAGGCCATATTGAACGAACGGAGTAAATCTACAGCAGCAAAAAAGTTAATTATGTGATTGTTTTTGCTACCCCCACCCTCCCCCAGACAGGTGGCCACGTTCTACAACCTGTCAGTTTGAACCTGCTGTTTAAACCTCGCATAAATTATGGCGCCCAGCGAATAAACTGCCGAACAGTTATGAATCATCAGTTTAAACCACAGAGGGAGTTTAGTATCGTACTGCAGAGATTTGGAGCATGTAATATTCGCTTTGTCTTTGAAAACGAGCTAGCACGAGATGAAATATGTAAATATTCTTGTTCCTTCTATTCTGGCAAGCTTGCTTGGGCAAGTTCACGGTTCAGTGAAGGTTTCAAATGAAAGGGAAGCTATAAATTTGGTGAAGGATATGTGGTAGGTAACTATGTGCTTTGTTATAGTGCCAAAATTAATGAATTCAGCGAATTCTTCGAAGAGTTGAGCCATGTAACGGAAGAAGAAGAGCCAAAATTGAATAACATTTATTGATGACAAGATCGCATATCCGTAAAACAAAACAAAAAAAATGTATTTTTGTTTAACAGTGAGTGTAAACTCCTGACTTTATGAAAATAAATGAGTAAAAATTCCGTGCCGCTTTCCTGGTTACCACTATTCAATTTCTTCTTTCAGTGTGTTGTAACGTTCTTGAGAATTTTCGTTGAAGTGGCGAAGGCGCTATAGTTCCAATTAAACAACTTATGTATTTGCGAAAGCAATCGAAAAGAAAACAAACTGAAAAATTGGGTGTCAGGCGAAACAACTAAAAACGAACTATAAAATACGTTTTATTTTATAAATGCCAATTTGTTGTGTCTAAGGCCGATGTTAGATGACCAAGTTTACAGGAGAAATATTACAAGATGTTGTAGATAAAACATGCATAGTAGAGTGGAACCAAGAGGCAAAATTCGCGCGAAAACAAAGCCATTTACACGCCTACAAACTTGTCCTTTCTTCGACATTTGATTGGTGGCTACAGACCAACAGTTATGCTAACGTTTCATGAATTAACCAATGAAAAATCACAACGGAGTCTTTCCAATACTCATCAATATCCTTTTGCTATTTGAGATCTGCATGCAGCTGTTTTAATCTTTGATCCACAAACATCACGAAATATCAGCATATATTAAAAAGTTCAGGATATCTTTGTGAACTCAGCTGGGGCATCTGATTTTTTCTAGCATTTGTTCTGCTATCATTTCTTCTTAACCACATCAGAGTTTCTCTCTCTGACAATGAATCAGCTGGACAAGTTTTTTAAAAGCAAAATTTTTACGTTCTCTGCTACCGGTATCCAGGCTAACCGTTTGAAGAAGGAACGATTTTCTTCCCAGAATTATTGTCGTAAATCTTCACTCTTTGCAAAATTGGTTTATAAATTAAGATTGGCCATAAAATACCTTAGCGAGGCTGACAATAATAAACACCACGAAAAGTGAACTAAATTTCGGTGGAAATATCGGGATGTTTTAGCATTTTCTTAAAAACACCTTTTAAAACGTTCTTTTATAATTTTTATAAAATACAAATGTTGAAGTAGTAGAAAGCATAAATCCATAAAGATTCTGGTGCTTAACGTTTTAAATTTGAATTGAATTGGATCCATTGAATGCGTTGGCGGGTATAAGTGCTGATAAAATAAATGGTATGATGCAGTTCAGTCTTTTCGTTCTACTCGGCTCTTGCCTTCATGGATCATATTCCCCAAGAAAGTTTAAAGTTCAGATAGGTAGTGTGTACAAGACTTGGTTTGTATTTAAAAAGGAAGCATAATGCTCGTGAATTACCCCTAAAATCTACCCTTTAACAAAGTGAGCGTGAGTCTTAGCAACCGTGGACAGCTGTTTTGATCTTATTAGGCCTCGCCAGCACGGCACAGCACGGCCTTGAGTTGTATTTATTGTTGCGTTTGCTTTGAAATTTAACGGCGGCGTGGTTAGATCTCTGCCTTCTAACCACAATGTCCAAGTTTCAAGCCCCGGCTTAGCCGAGTATTGAACATTTGTGTTACCTTTTTCCGCCAAAGTTGACTCAGCTTTCCATCCTCCCGAGGTTGGTAAAATGAGGTCCAGCTTCTGCTGGGGGCTAATCTGCGATGGATTAGTGTCCCATCCAGGGGGAGTCAATGACTCTTATCCGCTTAACAGTACAGAAACCGGAGATAAGCACCGGCTCCGATGGGCCACTTAGGCTCGTAAAAGGATTTAGCTTTTAGTACATGAAAAAGGCGCAATTCAGTTTTTACTGCAATTTTTTTCATAAAACACAGTCTATCTTTATCCCTCTACATAGTAAAACGCTTAAAAAAACACTCAACGTATTCCATTGAACATTACACAGTAAAACAATTTATTAATCATTTAGGGTAAATATCCATGTTATGAAATCCGTCTCAGAGAAAGTATTTTGTAAAGTGACATGATCACTTTAACGTAAAATCGTCCAATAAAAAGGCCCGATAGAAACACTTTCAACCAATCACGTCGTTTGTAGTATTTTTTAAACCGTGAAACATTGCTCCAAATTTGTAGCTTATTTACTTTTCGAAAGATGATATTCAATACTGAATTTCGTACCTCAAATTGAGAGCAGAAGTACTGCGAGACAAAGAGGCGTTTCTCTAACAGTTTTAAAAGGTGAAAAACAACCAGATACTTATTGAACCAGATGCAAAATAAATTTCCCATTCTTTCAACAGAAAGCTAAAATCGGGACGCCATTGGCGGCACATATATACCAGCATGTCACTTGTGAAGGAGTACCCCCCACCACTCCACCCCAGGGGTGCGCGCCCCTACTGCCTTAGCGATACTGTACTATACTAAACCAGCTACAGCTCAACAGAACATGTTCCGAGGGTTTAGTACGGTAATATTTTCAAAATGCGCAGAAAAATAGTTTATTTAAAGCGCAGAAATTCAGCAAGTTTAAGAACTTGCTTTTAGTCCGCTGTTGTTGTGGCTCCAGAGATTTTTCCTCCAAAGAACTTTCTGTTAAGGAAGATAACACACCAACGCTATAAACTTTGTTTAAACCCATCGTAGAAAGGTTTTGAAGAAAAACGAATACAATTTTAAAAAGTGCAGAAGTTAAGGAAATTTAAGAACTTACTTTTAGTCCGCTGTTGTTGTGGCTCCAGAGATTTTTCCTCCAAAGAATTTTCTGTTAAGAAAAAAACACACCGAATGTTTAAACTAACAGTTACATAACAGCGTTTTGCATCAACTGCATAACTTAGAAGAATTATCACAATTTTTAATCAGGAAAAAAATTTTTTATGGAGCTCCTTGATATGTAAATACTGTCCATGAAATTTTAAAAAGAAATGCGTTGTAATGTTTGAGCACCAATCGCGAAATTTTCGTTTAAACTGTGTGTCCAGAGGACTCCTTCTCCAAATGAGACGAGAAAGATTTTAAATTTGAATGAAGACAAAGGATTATTAGAATAGACGCCAGTTTTTTTTTTTTGGTAAAGTGGCCAACACCGAAACATTTTGCAAAAGTATATATAATCCCAGTTGATAACGAACTGTGGACGGCGACAAATAGCCCATTTGAGAACAAGCCAATACTAGCTGGCGAATACTGGCACAAGAAATAATAATTAGTTATTATTTTAAAAAACAGAACTTATTACCGATAAAAACAAATAAACTACCTATAAACATGTTGGAATAACAACAAAGTGGAGAAAATGTATTTTTGAAAACGGGACATCCAAGGTGTCATTGCGACACTCCCTCGCTAGCATTATCTTTGTTCTGAAAAGTTCTTGACAAAAGTATTCTATAATTTAAAAACCTTGGATTATTTTATAAAGACTTGGTATTAGTAAAACACATACCTAAGGCTGTGACATCGTTCAGAAAATCGGCGTTAGAAAGGTCTTCAAATATCCTCAGCTCGTCATTTAAAGGAGCCGCAAAGACAACGCCTTGAGTTGTACATAACAGCAGCAAAACTGGTAGCAAGAATGATAGGCCTGTCATAGCGAAGCGTCTCTCAAATCTACAACTAAAAATGAACTTTTAATCAAATGCGAAGTTTTTATGCAGAACAAGTTTGAAAATTCGCAAATTCACTTTACTTACCTCGAGAGATCTACCAAAGTAACTTTAAAAATGCAAGGTCACAAATCGCAATTTATATACTGGCGGCTGTTTTGTTTTATATGACGCTTTTTAATTTCTATGAACTGTTTTTCGGACCCACGCATGACGCTATCTGCTTTGTTCTCACTGCGAATAGAATTTTAGACGTCTAAAAGATGTAAATGAACTGTTACAGAGTTTAATAAAGCTAGTGAGAAAAGAAATTGAAAAAACGTTTTTCTTTAAACACACAAATGTCTGATAGTTCAATTGTTTATTTATCAAATTGCATTTAAGCTTTATCACGTATTTTGGCCGGTGAAAGTTGATGAAATTTTGCTCATTGTGGCAAAGGTCTCGAGAGACCTGATGTAAGAAATTTTAAGAAAGTAAGATTTTCTACAAAAACAAAGGTTGCTAATAAGTTTTGTTTTGATGTTAACTACGATTTCTTTGGTAACACGTATATTCTGACAGAAAAAAGAAAAAGAAGAAGAAGAAGATGAAGAAGAAGAAGAAAGAAGAAGAAGAAGACGAAGAAGAAGAAATAGACGAAATTAATTTTTTTCTGTTGCGCAATTCAAGAAAATGTCTTTAATGCGCATGATACAATTATACTGTAAATAGTTCTCACTGTACCTTTTCCAGATCTACCCCCGCGTTATACATGCAAGTTTTGACGGCAATTATTTGTAATGCACTTTATTATGTTCTACAGAAGGCCATTAGTTTTATGTTGATAAGTTACCACTGAAATTAAACTAAAGATGAATTAAAAGATCATTTGCCACAACAAAACACCGAAATTAAGGATTTTTTTAAAATTGAACACCGTGAATAATAAAAGAAAACTGACGTTTGAAATTAATATATCGAACAAGCCTCAACATGTTAAGGTCAACAAATGGTGCGTCAAATTAAACTAGCCTATCCTTGATTTAAAAAATTGCTCGAAACGACTCAGTTTTAATGTGCCTTGTTGTCAAATCAAGTTAAGGCGGCCTGGTTGGCGCAGTGGTAACATCTCTGCCTTCTAACCACAAGGTCTTTGGTTTAAAACCCCTACTTAGCCGAGTATTGAACATTTGCGTGACCTTCTTTTCCGCCAAAGTTGGCTCAGCTTTCCATCCTTCCAAGGTTGGTAAAATGAGAACCAGGGGGCTAACCTGGGATGGATTTTTCTAAGATTTAACAGTATTCACACATAAGAACAGTTCCAAATAAAATTTTGAAGCCCTCCCCCCATCCCCTCCCCCCTCCTGTCACCAGCAGTTTTACCGTTAAACAGTCAATAGAGCGACAGCTATATCTTACACCGCTTTTATTAGCTTTAGCGAGTTCTTGATATATTTTGGGTTAGGGTTAGGGTATGAAATAACTTTTAATGTAATTTCAAATGATGTCTTAAAATAAACAAATTACCAATGTAAAGAATGTAACGGTACAGAATCTCATATGGCAGAACGGTCCGGCTGCATCAGTTAAAAATCCTTTGGAGTCTGTTGTTGATACGGCAAACCCTAAGGGAGAAAAAGGGGAGGGAGAGATGTAAAAACTTAGCATAAACTGTTTTCATTCTTTGTTGTACTTTTGAAAAGAAAACGCTCCACTTATGCACGTACAGAACAAGTGTTATGGACTCAAGGTGAACCAGAACGCCAATACTTTTTATTCTCGCTACCGAATTAAGAACAACCTTGCTCTGTTAGCTCACAACTGTTGTTGCTTTGCAATATGATTTAAAACTTTTCTTATTTTACAAATGTCAAGAATTTATTTTGGTTGCTGCTCTCTAGTTGTGTATTTTAAAGTGCAAACACTTTGGAAAAGCTTTATCCTGCGAATACAAAGGAATATTTTTGTGTCATATACCTGGCTAAATGAAATGAAATGTAATGCAGATAAGACATTGGAGCGGTACATGCTGTGTATTAGATGTGTTACTCCAATAAGCTATTGTTTAAAAATGTAAAATTGTTAAAAACTATAAAAGCTTAGACCGATTATGAAAGTTGAAAGTGTTTTTTAAAAATTTTCCCAACATTTTGCCTGTATCTCACATCCTTTCTCAGGGTAATGGTTATAAAAGAAGTTACAAATTCTTTTTAACAAATTATGCAATGACACTTTCTACCTTGGAGAAACAAAACGGAAATTCAAAACTTGATTGAATAAACACAAATGGCTGTTGAATTTAACTAAACAAAAGAAAACAAAATAAACTTTTGCAGAGCAGAGCATCAACAACGATACACAAAATCGCTTGAGACTTGGCGAGATGTTGCGAATATAGACGGTGAATGGCAAAAAAATAAACAGCCGAGTCGAGGCACATCCAGAGATCCAACGAGCCGCGCCGATAGCAGCATTCTCCAAAAACAATAACATTATATTTTAATTAGCTTTTAACTTTTCACTGCGTTATTTAGATTCTCTTATTGTTTTTACAGCATTACGACCGAAACATTGGAGAGATTTTTTAGAGGTTTTAAAACTTTTTACATCTAATAAGTTATAGTTTATATCGTTTTAAATAATTCTACATTTAAAACGCTATAGCTCATCGCTGTAACGCTTTTCATATACTGAAATATAAAAACTTTTCTAAAGCCTTGCTAAACAATGAGAAACGAAATTAGATTTTTTCCTTTGTACACAAATTTCTGATAGTCTATTGTGTATTTATCAAGTGGCATTTAAAATCAAATAACGTAATTTGGCCGGTAACATTTGATAAATATTTGGCTCATTGTGGCAAAGGTTTCAATATAGACTTAGGCAGGAAATTTTTAGAAAGTAGGATTTCCTATAAAACAAAAGCTGTTAGTTAGTTAGTTAGTTAGTTAGGTAGGTAGTATATGTGTTGTTTTGTTGATATCCACGGTTTCTATAGTATTGGGAACTAAGTTAGGTTTGCAAGCAGTGCAACGAACAAATTTGAAATCGTACAATGTATTAATCCGGATATAAAGGATTCGTTTTCATATTAAACGCATTTTCTTTATGGACCATGCAGCTAAAATTTATTGTATCCCATGGCCGATGGAGAATAGAAATGACCTCCCAAGAAAATCCTTGCCCCGTATCTCTCAATAAAATAAAATAAAATCTCTTTTCCCCGTATGACTATGAGCTTTGCTCAAATAATGTATTAGCACCAGTCTTGTAGCTTTTCCAGTTAGAAGGAAGCATAGCTGCGAACCCACCGTTCTAAACAGACTATAAAATGAGAAAGTGGCCTAACAATACGCTCTCTTCTGGTCTGAGTGCATGTAGTTTTAGTAAGACTTGTATTTTAATGTATTTTGTAAATATTCCTTACGGACTTTCCATGGTTAAATAAAATTATCGGTATCAGTATCATGTAGGAGGAATGGAGGAGGGGGAAGGGATGCGTGTATAGGTATACTTTTCCATACTCTTAGTTTAGCAATCTGAAAAGAAGTGTGTGCTGAAAAAGTACCCTTAATCCAGCATTTAACTAATTCTGGGTCACTCAGCGATAATATTATGCAACTCCGCTTCGTTCAACTCAGAAAACTCTAAAAAAATTTAAAGTGTAAACACTTTGGAAAAGCTTTATCCTGCGAATACAAAGGAATATTTTTGTGTCAAATACCTGGCTAAATGAAATGAAATGTAATGCAGATAAGACATCGGAGGAGTACACGCTGTGTATTAGATGTGTTACTCTAATAAGCTATAGTTTAAAAATGTAAAATTGTTAAAAACTATAAAAACTTAGACCTATTATGAAAGTTGAAAAGTGTTTTTAGAAATTTTCCCAACATTTTGCCTGTATCTCACATCTTTCATCGGGATAATGGTTATAAAAGAAGTTACAAATTCTTTTTAACAAATTATGCAATGACACTTCTACCTTAGAGAAACAAAATGGAGATTCAAAACTTCATTGAATACACGCAAATGGCTGTTGAATTTAACTAAACAAAAAAAAACAAAATAAACTTTTGCAGAGCAGAGCATCAACAACGATACACAAAATCGCTTGAGACTCTGCCAGGTGCTGCTTATATGTGATGAAAGATTAGTATGTGCCCCGTCCCCTTTTGCACCGTCCCCGTAAAAAGGTAAAATATGCATGGTCCGCTTTAAGAATCAGTAAAGTTTGGTAGAGGCTCATTGTTCTTAAATATTTTCCCAAATTGAGCCTCGATTGTTCTTAAGCTGTCCTTAATTCTATATTGTTATGTTCAAAAATTCATGAATTTGGTTCACGTCTTGAAGCAAAAAGTTGCAACACTTTGCAGTGTAAAGATAAGTGAAATACATGAAAATAGATTCTACATGTATTTGTAAACGTTACTTGCTGTATGAATAAAAACTTCATTTACATTTGAAGCCAATCCGCGATTGTTCTTACGCACGTAATTCTTGACGTTGTTCTGATACAAAAAGTGCGTGTACATGACGTCAAGTGAGAAACGTCATTCTGCTCGCACCATGCCCAAACGAGCAGATACTTGGGCACCAGTTTACCGTGAGGGGACTGGGTAAAACGTTTGGATAACCGCCCTCAACGAGCGAAGCCTGGTACTGTGTCTTAGTTGCCAGTCGAGTCACTTCCGCTCGTCCCGAAAAATTATATTTGTAGCGTTGCCGGACTTTTGCTTGAGAAATCTATCTTGTTTTGTTTAATTATCTACTCGTTTACGTGTTTAACGGTATATTATAGTCTCTTTAGGTAGCGACTCGATTAATTTTCTTTGACTTTGTTTACATTTAACTTTAAGTCATCAAAATTGACTTCAAAAGCACGTTCTGACTGATCGTGATATCTTTATATAATTACATCAACTGCCAAACACGTTATAAAACAAGTGCTGCTAAATTATTGCACCGGCCTCAAATACCTTCGAGTATTTAAAAAACTACGATGAAATTTAACGGGTCGTAAAAAAACCTCAACGACAACGGCTCAAGAAATAACGAAGATATCGGTGAAGAGATACATTGTCATTAGAGTGACGGATAGAACTACCTTCAATTGTATTGATTGAAACATTTTATGCATAACGGTACTGTTTCATGAAGTAAATGTTTTCGTAACAAACTACTTGCAACTTATATCTACAGTCGTCAAAAACGATACATGTCATGTAAGTTATTACAGTTTTAAATCACCCGTTGTCTTGCACTTCTTGCCTTTGAGTCTGAGTAGCGCTGTGATGAACATATCAATGGCATTGTGGTTCTTCGGCCTTTTGCGTTTTATTCCATCGGTGAATTTGCTGTCAAACTCTGCTTCAGAACTTAATTACAAGTGAGGAAAATCTTAAATTACTTCGAATACATGCACACGGTGAATAAAGCCAAACGTGTCCTTCGCTCCCGGCTGATTTATATTTCTATTTACAAAACACAAATGTTGTCGTCCCCGTTCACCGGAAGTAGTTCCCAGGCTTCGCTCGAAAAGGGCGGTTTGACGGACGGAATCTCGTCACTACAGAATGAAATGCAAAATTTTCGAAAATACAGGAATTTTCACTTTTATAACTATAGCTTCTATGATTGTCCTAAACTTTCGAAAATTTCCGCTATTACTTCGTGTAGAGGGCACAGAATTAAACGATCTGTGTCCTCTACACGAAGTCCAAGCAAAAAATGTTTATCCGAAACTGTCGTATTTCATTTGAATTCGGACCATACACGCTTTTTTTTATAAGAACCAGTAAATTTTGTCAAGCCTCATTGTTCTAAATTTTTTGGCAATTTCAGCCTCAGTTTGTTCTTAATTTTTTCTTATTTCTGTGAGCGGTTTTTAATGAAAAAAATAAATAAAACAAGGTGTTGGAAAATGAAACACCTTGCGCCACACACGTATTGTACGGCTGAGTTTAAAGGCGAACTTCCTTCATTGTTTGTTGAGCAGTCCGGTTACAGTGAATCTTTTTATGTTTTATGCTATATCGCTAAGTTTTAGTCAATTTTCTACCACAAAAACTTTCCTTTCCTTTCCTTTCTTAAATTTTTCTTAAATTTTGGCAAATTTGAGCCTCGTTGTTCTTATAAAGTTGTTCTTATAAAAAAGTGTGTAATTACCAGACGATCAGTTGTAGATCTAGATGATCAGTTGTAGATCCAGATGATCAGTTGTAGATCTAGATGATCAGTTGTAGATCCAGATGATCAGTTGTAGATCTGGATGATCAGTTGTAGATCTAGATGATCAGTTGTAGATCTAGATGATCAGTTGTAGATCCGGATGATCAGTTGTAGATCTAGATGATCAGTTGTAGATCTAGATGATCAGTTGTAGATCTACATGATCAGTTGTAAATCTAGATGATCGGTTGTAGATCTAGATGATCAGTTGTAGATCTAGATGACCAATTGTATATCTAGATGCATATGATCAGTTGCAGATCTATATGATCAGTTGTAGATCTAGATGATCAGTTGTAGATTAGATGATCAGTTGTAAATCTAGATGATCAGTTGTAAATCTAGATGATCGGTTGTAGATCTAGATGATCAGTTGTAGATCCAGATGATCAGTTGTAGATCTAGATGATCAGTTGTAGATCTAGATGATCAGTTGTAAATCTAGATGGTCAGTTGTAAATCTAGATGATCAGTTGTAGATCTAGATGATCAATTGTAAATCTAGATGGTCAGTTGTAAATCTAGATGATCAGTTGTAGATCTAGGGGATCAGTTGTAAATCTAGATGATCAGTTGTAAATCTAGATGATCAGTTGTAGATCTAGATAATCAGTTGTAGATCCAGATGATCAGTTGTAGATCTAGATGATCAGTTGTAGATCTACATGATCAGTTGTAGATCCAGATGATCAGTTGTAGACCTAGATGATCAGTTGTAGATCTAAATGATCAGTTGTAGATCCAAATGATGAGTTGTAGATCTGGACGATCAGTTGTAGATCTAAATCATCAGTCATAAAATCAACGAGACATGGTGTTGGATCCTCGCACCAGCCTGCCTTAACAGCCGATCCACACAACAATTATACCGAAGGTGTAGAGTGTCTGCGACGCTGGCTGTTCTCGCTCGGGATATCTGCCTTCATCCAGCATGAGCTCTGTTTAAATCAGGGTACTGTGAGTAAAGTAAACATTTTGAGAAGCCAGTAAATGGCTCAGAAAAAATCTGAGCTCCAGTTGGGAATCGACCCCGAGTCCAAGTATCCCAGGCGGATGCTCCACCACTGAGAAACAAATAAGAGCTTCTACTGGTGAGCGGGGTTATTTGATATAATGTTCAGGGTTCGTAGAGAAGATTGCAAGCAAAAATCAAACACATTTCCACGATAATTTAATAAATTGCCAAGACATAATTTCTTACATTGTTTACATCATTGAATCAATTAACAAAACTAGAAGCACATACAAAAAACGGATACAAGCACAGGCTCCAATGGCGTGGCGGGCATTATTCACGCCTTCCACCATTGGCAATTTTGCAAAAAAAAAAACTGATTTGCTCTTACAAAACTCTATTGTTTAAATTCAATCAAAAGAGACAATTCTGTGAATAAGATACACTGAATTAACTAATTTTGCACTGTATTAACTCTTTTTTGCACTGTGTTTACAAAAAACAGCACTGGTCTCAGCCAATCAGAATCGAGTAATTTTGTTGTGTACATTATTAGTGATAAAACTAAATAAATCGAATATTCACAACATTAACGGTGATATTCATGACGTCGGAGCATGCGCAGCACATGTCTTGTAAGTGCGCTGCCTTCTATGCTGGAGGTCCCCAGTTCGATTCTCAGCGACTCCAATGTCTATTTCGATTTTCCTCTGGCCGTCAAGCTTTAGTTTTAAATAAAACGAATCATAGACACAGGGAACTCTGGTGGCAGTCAATATCTTTAAAAGAGGATTATATTAAAAAGTCTATGTAACAGCAAATTACAGCTTTGAAACTTAGTCCTGTCCTTAAGACAAATAATAACATTTTAACACTCCAGCACCTTAGCTCCTGACTACCACCGAGATAAGAGCCGACCAACGATAATCCCCTTAGTTTAGATTGTATATCCGCAACAAGAAGCGAATTCAGCCCGAACAAGGACAGTCGGTATGCAAGAAACGATTTCCCAAAGTAATGATTGCCAAGAAACACCATGAGCCAAGGAGGTTAAATTTCATGAACACAGTTTTAGGATCAATCTTTGTATCTCTCTTCCTCGTGAAACAGCAATCATAACTTCACTGATATGTTTTGAATTACACTTGTGATTCTTTAGCAATCACAATACAGTCATCGGCCATTGAAGGGCTCGCGACGCTCTGTACTTCAGATTTTTTAACCTTCTTGGCCGAATAAGAGTCTTGGTTTTCTCCAGAAAAGAAGTCTATTTTTGTTCGCCAGTTGAACAGCATTTTGAACTTGGATAGCCAAGTGTTTTTCTGTGGAGCTGGAACTGTAGCCAAGTCAGATTCTTCATTTGTATCATCTGCATCTGGCGAAAAGTAAATAAAAACTGTCGCCTCTTTGGCAAAGGAAACCGTTTTACCTTTCTTGTTTTTTCCGGGTTTATTCATGAAACTGAAACTCATTTTAAGTGTGTTAAACTTTGCCGTTTTACCTTTCTTCCACTTTCTTCTCTCAAAAGTGTTTCGTTATACACTCCTCAACAATTGTGGTTCGTAATGAATATTTTGAATACTTCTAAAAAGAAGCAGAAAAATGAGGGAGTGGCTCTTTAATTGTCTTATTACGTGAAAATTTGCACGAAACATTTCAAAGAATGTTTGCACCAAAACAGTTTGATATTTATAAAAATACTAAACATCTGTTTAATACAAAGGAAAGAAAACTAAAAGCAAAACATCTTTAAGAATGAGTCCACAGAAAACGAAATTTACAGCGTTCACGTGTGAAATCATAGCTCAACACGTGATTCATATTACGTGAATCCAATTCAATCCAAAAGTGGTAATGGGCCGTCAAGTTCCTTGTTCTTATTATAATATCGACACGTGACAGGACAGTAGTTGAGCAATATTCAACAAATAAGAATGCCTTTAGAAAAAACTTAATGTCCTCAAAAACACTTAGCATCTGTTAAACACATAAGAAATAAATTCAAAGCACCTTTACCATTTTGAGTCGATTGGTTACACTATTAGTCAACCGGAAACCAAACCCGCGGCACACATGACATCCAGCTCAAAACGTGAATCCATTTCAACAAATTAGGGAGGGGCCCATTTTTCCGTCAAACTCCTTAATTGCCTTATAATATTGAGACGTGATAGGGAACTAGTTCAGCAATATTTAACAAATAAGAATAGCATTAAAAAAACTTAATGTCCTTAAAACACTTAACATCTGTCAAACACATAAGAAATAAATTCAAAGCACCTTTCTACCTATTTTGAGGTAAATGGTTATACTACGAGTCAACCGGAAATGAAACCTACAATGCACACCACACCTAGATTAACACGTGAATCTAATTCGACAAATTAGGGAGGGACCCTATTTTCCCGTCAAACTCTTTAATTGCCTTATAATATTGGCACATGACTGGACACTAGTTCAGCAATATTCACCAAATGAGGATAGTATTAGAAAAAACTTAAAGTCCTCAAAAACACTTAACATCTGTTAAACATATAACAGATAAATTCAAAGCACCTTTCTACCTATTTTGAGGTAAATGGTTAAACTACGAGTCAACCAGAAATGAAACCCACAATGCACGCCACACCTAGTCAACACGTGAATCTAATTCAACAAATTAGGGAGGGGCCCATTTTTCCGTCAAACTCCTTAATTGCCTTATAA
>JAOCNB020003730.1:0-14264 GCA_026546465.2 Palythoa caribaeorum | reverse complement strand
CGCTCTCGGTCCATAAGAAAAACTCGGGCACGTAAATTACGGTACGGACCTCGCACTAGGTTAATAAGAGTTTATTATCGTAACCAAATCAAATGCGAAACAAAAAACCAGGTTGATTTTTTAATGTTTCCTAGATTTCGATGGCTTCTTGTTGCAGAGTTACTTCCAGAATGCCATTGATGATTCTCTAAACACTCATTGCGCGCTTCGCTTCTTTCCACACGAGAAGTTACTTGCTCACCAGTTGCGCGTTAATATGTGGTATCTAGGCTGAGGCACGTGTCCAACACTTGCAAAGGGCCTATCAACACAAACGACAGGTGATGGCTGACCTCATCGGAATCGCTGTCAGCGTCATTTTCCTCCTGGTGTATCTGGCTGTTCTCCAGTTGGGTTCCCAGTTCGTTAATAAGCAGTTTGAAGAGTTTAACTGGTGCTGGAATCATCGTCCACTGTTCTGGTGCTGAAATTATAACTCAAATCTTAGATTTAAATTATTTTCTAAACGCCTGACAGATTGGGTCAACATTTCATGACGTATTAATAGGTTTTTGACCTGACAAAATGCTTTGTTTGAAAGAATCGGGTTTTTTTCAATGCAAAAGATCTTCTAAAACCGAACTTAAAAAGATTTTCTCTGAATAACTGATGGTATAGCAGGGACTAGGTTTGTATTCTTTTTACAATCTGAAATCCATGACTTTCTATGACTTTTTACGAGATCTTCCACACCTATCATGACCATGCGCTAATCAATTTTTTCAAATATACATCAAAAGTATTCTCATGCAATTAAAGCAAGTTAGCCAAGATGAAAGAGGAGGACAGCTGTTATTTTAAGGCACTTGTGCAAATTGGTTTTTACTCTTCATGTTGGTTTTGTAATATCCCGTCGATACTGTACAAAATTTCCAGAACTTTTCATGACCCATAATCTAAATTCCAGGATTTTCCAAGCCTTGATGAAAAAGTCGTTCTGGAATTTCACGATTGCTCTGTTTTTCCATAAACCATTCGATCCCTGAACGGGAAATGTATCTATGTTCTAGAAACACTGGGTCAAGATACAAGGGTTTTGGTAATGATGTGTGCAATGTATATATCTTAATAATCGAGTGCGAGGTCTGCCCAGGTCTATCACTGTACAGACCGAGCGGAAGGAGGTCTGTACGAAAATCTCAAAAACCAATATTTCCCTCGACTAAGCAAATGAGGATATTAAGATTAAGATATTTATTTAAAAATCCTTTTACGAGTCAAAGTGGCCCATTGGAGCCGGTGCTTATCTCCGGTTTCTGTAGTGTCAAGCGGATGAGAGTCATTGCCTCGCCCTGGACGGGACACTAATCCATCGCAGGTTAGCCCCCAGCAGAAGCTGGTATTCATTTTACCGACTTCGGGAGGATGGAAAGCTGAGTCAACTTTGGCGGAAGGGGAGGACACACAAAAGTTCAACACTCGGCTGAGTCGGGGTTTGAACCTGGGACCTTGTGGTTAGAAAGCAGAGATCTTTATTTTAAAAGTCTTCATTATTTGGTGAATAAAAAGTATATCTTAATGTGCTTTCCTTTGCGAGAAATCGGTCTTGTGCGGCAGATTATAGTACTGCTTTTCAACTAATAAGCCCACAGAATTTTGGTTATTGACCCTAGAAATATATCCTGCCACGTAGTAAATTCAATCATTAAAAACTTCGAGAAGATCAAGAAAGAAATGAGACAACTTAGTCTAATTCATTGTTGATGGACTGATTATCAACATTTTACCGTAGGACCAAGATTTGCATTTAAAAGTGCAAAAGATAAGCCCTGTGATAAATCTCAATGCAATCTTTTGCATTAGTTTATGTAACATTTAGAGAGACAAAATGGAAAACAAGGTGAATATTCCTTACCATTTGCCGCTCTTGATCGTGTTCGGATTCCTATAAAAAGAATCAGGCTAACTGAGAAAGATTACTACTAATACACGGTATCTGGGTAAACACAGCAAGCTAAAAAGAACAACATACGGTAGACAGTTGCTGAAGAGTCTGTCATGTAAAAAGGACAAGTGATCACTATACCTTCCCCTTGTTGGAAGATCCTTTCGCCTTTCACAATGATTTCTTGTAGTCTCTTGTCCGTTGTATTAACATAGTGCTGCAGCAGGTTACACATTGCTACAATACTGTAAAAAAGGAGTGAGTACATAGTTAATAACATCCTTGCTAACTCCCGTGATGTCTTTTTCCCCCATGGAAATGCATACATTGACCGGATATTGCATTAGATTTCACTTTGCTACAATAATGTTGAAAAGAAAAGGGCCTATTGTTGACTACTCTTGGAACATCTTGTTTCCAAGAAAAACTACATTCATGTGATATTTCACTTGGTTGCACATTGCTGCAATACTGTAGAAAAAGAAAGGATATTTTGATTACTACTGTAACATCTTGTTTCCTAGAAATACATTAACACGATGGTTCATTGGGTTACACACTGCTGCAATACTGTAGAAAAGGAACGGGTATTTTGATTACTGCTGTAACATCTTGTTTTCTAGAAAGACATTTACACGATGTTTCATGCGCTTGCACATTGCTGTGTTACTGCAGAAAAAGAACGGGTATTTCGATTACTCCTGTAAAATCTTATTTCCTAGAAATTTATTCAAGCAATGTTTCACACGATTGCACACTAATGACATATTGCAGAAATGGAACGGGACGATTGTTAGAAGAATATCCTTGATTACTCGTGCACCATATTAATTCCTAGATATATATTTTGGAGGCTCACATACCTAACTTTACTGTCGTACACTCCATAAAACTCCGGCTGTCTAGCACACCAGATGGTTATGACAAAGTGCAGAGCAGACTTTCCCCGAGGGTCTGGTACACCACTCAGAAACTCGAGTACCGTTTGTAGTTGGTGATTAAACAGTGACACGAACACCATAATGAGGGACTGTGCACAACGAAAATACAAAAACGTAAATTTTTTCGGCTATTTGAATTGACATACTAATGATATCTCAAAAATCAATTTCAGAGTTTCCCTCAAAAGTCAGGTTAATCAGTTATTTGAGTAGTTCTAAACAGTAATTCACCAAAATGCTATAAATCTGCTATCCAAGGCTATCACCCATACCTTCAACAACTCAAAGCCAGGGATCCTATTAAACTAATTCTAACGTACCGACATGCAAAAGATGCATCCCATGCCAACAGATGTTTCTCTGACGTGTTGTCTCCCCCTCCCCTCCCCCCTATACAACCTCTTTCTATAACAAATTACTGAGATACACTTTTTGAGAAACTTCTGTCATTTTTGTATAAGTCCCTCATGAAAAAATACAGAATCTGCCTTTTGTTATGAACACTATATTATTATAATTAAACATGTTCTCAACTTAACTCTTACTTTAGAACCAATAAGCCGTGTTTCTCCACGTTGGTAGGCGTGACTGACAAGGCAACTAATTTCGAGCGAATTTGGGACCTAAAATTCATTATTTCGTGACGGTGGCAAGGAGGGGATTGAGAACAAGTTTACATACCTGTATAACGCTTGGGGTTTCAGCCTGTTGTAACTTGCTTAACACTCCTCTTAGTATTAGGTCAAGATTCTCACCCAGAGTGGGACCGACCTAGGACACGAAAAATAACAAAATGACCCTTGGTATTGTAAACAGCATTAATTACCGAGATGACAGCCATGTGGAAGCAAACACTTTAATCAAAACATTTCTTTTGGGTGTCCTGAATTGTGGTATAATTACACTTTTATCTTATCTGCACGAAAACATGATTTGGTAAAAAAAGACATAGCAATGCTAATCCATCATTAAGAAACAGAAAAGAATTAGGTGCAGTTTTAATCAGCTAAATATAGTCAGTGAAACTTGGAAATCTTATAATACCTTCCGTTTTCAAGGATTGGCATAGTTGAATTTTTTCCATCACCTCTTTCGTCCTATGTTAAAGAATTAAATCTTCTACTGGAAATAGTGTATCGAAACATAGAACATTTCGGCCATAAACCATGGCCTTCATCAGCTAATGCTGGGGGTCAAGTGACCTGGACAAATCACGTGACAGGCGACTAGGAAAGCGCCTCAGTACCTGGTCCCATGTGTTGAACAAACTGAAACGGCGCCCCCCTTTGCGGTTACTGAGGCGCTTTCCTATTCGCCTGTCACGTGATCTGTCCAGGTCACATGACCTCCAGCATTAGCTGATGAAAGCCATGGTTTATGGCCGAAACGCTCTATGTTTCAATACACTATTTCCAGCAAAAGCTTTAATTCTTTAACATTTTACAGAACTGGATGATTAGAAATTATGTTTACTCTTTCGTCCTATAATAAGAGATCTTAAGAGATCTCTGCTCGCAGGGTATATAATAATTAACATAATTATCATCATAATTACTATTGTCATTGTTACCATCACCAGCATTACCAACATAATTACCACTGTAAAAAGTAGCATTATCATCATAATCATCACCCTAACTATCATGATATTACAATCATCATCATCGTTTTCTTCACGGTCAACGTAAGTGCTCTGTCATGATCATTATCGCCATCACCAGATGAGTATTTGTTAAATCTTAGCCACCAGCATCATCAATATTATCAGCATAATTTTCAACAAAACAATACAATATCACTGACCTTCTTTACTAAGGTCGACACCAGACGGCCCACGAAAGATGCTGTAAACTCTGGTCCCCTGGGATCTAGGAGATGTGACGTTACACGTATAACGTAAGATATACCGTTATTACCCTGTGCATCATGCCTGCATGGGGGGACAAAAGTATGGTGGTTAAGAAACTAGAACGTTTTTCGGTCCCCAAAAATAAGAAAGTGCATTTAGAAAATAAATAAATCATTGCAATATTAGCTGCTTTATATTTTAGAATGAAGCATAACTAAAGAAATGTAAATTTCAAACAGTACCATTGTCATCATTGCTATAATAATGGATTCAATTTGTCAACATAATAACTCTACTAACCAGGACAGCAACTGATCTGATCCTACGATGACAAACGCTCGCATGCACTCACCACCGCTCTAGTCAAAGGAAAAGGTCTTGTAAGGTTCAATCAATAAATGGCTCACTCAATCAAACAATCACCAAAATCATCAAATAATCTAGTCGTCACCAAACTATATTTTAACGAGGCACGTAATCAATGTTATTCCCGAGGGGAGTAAGGTAAGGTTAGACTTTGGGTACCTTGGGTTCTGAGTCCAAATTTAAGTAAAAAAGAGCAAAAGTTTGGATAAATCTTGTCGAATATTCAATAATCCACGACTGACCAAAGCCCGTACTGTTTAAAAAGCCACTTACAAGGGGTGGCTTTCTGTTGTCATGTTAAATTCAATTGTCCCAGAACTACACTAACTGGATGCAAAGGTGGCTTTCGGGAAATGCATGAAATGCAATTTGAGATTATTGTTTAAAAAGTGTAAACGATTTAGCTTTGATCTTTGCTTTTGACGATCTTTGCTATTGAAGCAACGCGAACTGATTTGCAACAGGTTCAAAAAACCTGTTCAGCTAGTTAAGTAGAGCCTAAGCTTCTTTCGGCCAATTGAAAAGAGAAGGGCCTGGAAACGAAAGTTTAATGATTGGTCGGTCGATCGAGTTCTTAAAAATTTGATCGATTGGAACAAGTGTTTAACAAAGGTCAAGAAGTGGTCTGTCCATTGTTCAAACTCACAACTAATTGCGTCATTACTATTATTTTGTCTCTTGCAGTAAACACATAACACCTACCTGCAGCACTGCATTGTCGTCTGAACTGAGTATAGTTTTTACTGTCACAGGGAAAACTGTGTTGAGCATAAAGTCTTCAAAAGGCGGTTTGCTGGCTTTAACGATGTGGGTGAAAATGTCCATGCAGATCTGTGGAAAAGGAAAAGACATGGTGCTACTCTTAAAAGCTGGTAACAAAAAAAATCTGTGTCAGTTACTGAAAACAGAAAAATCATAGGTGATCTGACCAAACAGATACCAGTCGCTGCGTTTTGGCTACAAGAAGCATTTTAGCACTCCCTGTGTGTATACATATAACTATGATTAAAAAAATTAAATAATAAATATTGGTACAGTATGCGAAATGATTTCAATTTGACGTGCGCTCAGTAATATGGGGTATACTTTCCTAAGGGCGCACGGTTAAATTTGGTCACGAGATTAGTTCGCCATTACTTATACGAATGTTATTTTGTTGTAAATGTATATAACGCACTGTTGGGGATAAATGTAGTGAAAACTATTTCTAATTTAAAAATCTAATGGCAAAAACCTATGCCTAATAACCTAAGTTAGCTGATAACGACACGTGATCTAATGAATTGCATTGCTGGGATTGGATCTGACAAGACAAATTGTAATTGAATTCAACAACCAGGCTTTGATCCATTCCTTCTGTCTTCAATTTTGATACTCTGATTAGCATAGACACCGCTCAGCACTGAACTTCAGCACTTTGTGGCTCCACGCTCGTTTAACAAATTTCCCACCACTGCCATCCACTTAGTTAGAATTAAAGGTAAAAATAACTGAGCTATATACTTTGGTGGCTAAGTAACACATTGGAGCCGGTGCTTTTTTCAGGTTTCTGTCATGTGGCAGGTATATAGCCCCCGGCAAAAACCGGTACTCAATTTACCAACCACTTAAGGATAGAAAGCTGAGTCAGCTTTGGCAGAAAAAAGCTCACAAATTTTCAAGAGCAAGGACTCGAACACAGGACCTTGAAAGGAAACCATGCTGATGTCACTGTACAAAAGACCAGTTTCGAATTCTAAGTTACCGCTGACTTCCTATGACAATGGATTCATTTGTACAGTCTTAGCCTCAGCACAAAGTTAAATATTCCTAAATGCCAATGTAGTTTTACACCATTTACAACTGTGTTTATTGTTGGAGGTGCGACTTCTCGCTCTCTCTCACTGGTATTTTTGAATATTTAAAACCAAAACGAGGTTATGGCTCTATAAATTGAATCTGATGTCATTGTAGTCAGCGGCAACTTAGAATTCGAAACTGGTCTATTAAGCACTAGTGATACTGTACTCACCGCATTCACTCCCAGTACGGTCTTGTCCGGGGGAGCCTGGAATATACTAACAACAGTTGGAAGAAAACGTTGCTGCAAGAGCTAAACAATGAAAATAAAATTATGTTAAGTATCTGAGCATTCCTTCACTTCTGATAACAACATTTGTATCCCTGACACAATGGTAATGGCAAAATCTGAAACCAAAAACAAACAGGGTTGCCACTATTTACTGGATGTGAAATTAAAGGACTTTTCCAGGACTTTCCATGACCTTTTCAAGCAAAACCAGGACCTTCTCTATCAAATAAAACTTGAATGCTTCACACATTTTTTTTCAAAACTGAGTTTAACAATATATACACAAACCATGTTAACAAGCTTTAGAAGATTTGTTTCTTGATAGAAATTAAGCCTCCTGGTGTAGCGGGTTTTGTTTTAGATCACTGTCACATCAAAAATATTTTAAAAAAACAGCTTGTTTTTATTATTTTTGAAAGTTAAGAAAGAAAGTTTTTGCCCATTCCAGGATTTTCAAGGACCATGAGCCAAATTCAAGGATTTTCCAGGGCCTGGAATTTCTTCCCCAATTCAAGGACTTTCCGTGGTAACCCTGGACAAAGTTCTGAGGCTCTTTTCAATTGATTTTCAAACTAACTGCACAGAACATTCACTTTATTACTTGTAAAAGACAAACTTACTTTGTTTGTTCCTTCGTTCTCAGCCAGCTCCTTAAATAAATCTTCTACAAGCGGTACAATGGCAGCGTCTGAAACGATAAACAAACCAATCAATAACCTGAACCGTCAGTCTTTACCTCTGTGTACAAACTGCCCATTTCAAAACAAAATGCGATTTCAATGTGTTCTCATATGTTTTTGGAGTATTGTTCCTTTAATATGCTTTCATATACATACTAAATACGACATAAAAAATTTAGTAACACATAGAAAGATCGATTTGAAATAAGCATTTTTATGGGGAGCCAAAAAGTTCTTTTTTACTCTGACAAAAAATCAAATATGTTAAAAGTTCAACATTTGCAATGATCATCAGTCATCTTCGTCTTCTTTTTGCTAGACTATTACCAATGGCCGACCCAAATGTTTTTATTTGAAACGTTCCTTTTAATAATCTTTAAATTTAGTTGGCTGTACAACAGCTTCACTACTTACCGTGTGCGTATTTTAGGAATAAAGCGATTACTAAGGGACTTAACCGTGACTCATAGGAAGCCGTAAGACTATGATCAACCTGCAAAAGAAGTGAAATATTTAGGATTGTGAAGATATCTTTATACTAAAAATCAATGCGAAAAATGCCTTAGTTTAAATCTATGCTTTTGTAATGCAATTTAATTTCTGCCTTAATTTCACGCAGCGCCCATTCATTTTATAAAAAATGGATAAATGCACATAATAAATATATTAAGGCCTACAATTAAGTCTAAACAAAAACTTTTACAATGTAGCAATTTATACATAAGCATAAAAGTGCATTAATAAAAGCATTTTATAAGTCTAATAGGCCCAGAGAAGGAGGGTGTCTTCCCCCCCACCCACAACCACAGTTTTGCTCCCATCAGAAGATGGAAGTCATTTTACCGACATCGTAGGAAAGATGGGTCAATATTGCCAAAAGGTCGCACAAATGTTCGAAAATTGGCAATACCGGAATTTGAACCTAAATGGCAGAAATCTTTCCAATGCAACCACCATGCACCCATTTGATAAAAGCGAAATGATATTACCGACTTTTCTGAGTAAGCCGATGTCAGTGTTACAAACATATTGCAAGGCTGGGTTTTCAAGGTTGTAGTATTGACAATTAGTATTAATAATTTCTTTATAAAAGCACGTGACATAACTATTATACTATACCGTGTTATATATTCTTACCGACATGACAATTCGAAGAGACTCTAGAACTAATGACAGAACATCTTCTGTAAATTGAGTCGCCATTGAAAGAAGTGATTCCATTATTGGCTGTAGAAAGGGGGACATAAGTCTTGTGTTCTGAGAGGATTTCAGCTGGGCACAGAACCTGGATACAATGCCAAGTTAGTATGCTAAAACTGCAGTATTCTTGCAAAGTGATATTTGCAAATTTCTTAAGTCAGACTTTAAAATACTGTGTATGACAACAAAACGGGCAACGCTCTTGCCAAAAACTCATATCAACTTACTTTTTCTAGCTTGTTAAACTTTACTACAGTACATGACGCCAGTTCAGAAACCAAATGAATTAACAATGCCAAATTCAATGTTAACATCTATTCCTTAAAGTAACTCAACTGAACTTTTTCACAATACTTAACTGTTTCTCGTTTGCAGTTGACTAACCAGAAATGCGGCTTTTATTTAAAAAAAGTTTCAGCTTTCAAGGCAAACAACAATTGACTGTATTACATCTTGTGGCTTGAACGCGAAGTGTATTCAGTAGGGTTGGTACTGATTTTTGAGAAAAGAATTCCAGACTTCTGGTTTAATTTTTCTTAACTGAAAATTAGGTAAGTTATAACTTCCAACAAATGTTAAACAACTTTCGTTTCTGTTGCCTGTTTTGTGTGTCCTATAGTTTTAAAAATTATATGCATGATAGTCGATACATCGGAATTGCTCTTTAAGTTTCAACCATCCAAATGATTTTACCACGATCCAATGGGTGGTTTCTTTTCGTTGCAATTAAAGCCCAGCTTTTTCCAGACTTTTTCCAGACATTTTGCTCTACTTTCCAAACTTTCCAGAAAGTTTTTGGATTTTGAGACTTTTTATTCCCACTTTTCTAGACTCTGTACGAACCCTGTTTCGAAGAATGCAATAAAAAAGTTCGTCGGTTTAACGCGTTTCAACGTGCGTCAATTGTGGTCAGTACCTAAAACCAGGGACGTAGGTAATAGCCGGAAGCTGGGAAAACTACCCGGTTGTGAACGCGATTTTTCTGGCTGTCAAGCACTACTTCTTTCTCCAAAATGTTTTTAAATGTTGTCAGCACGCTACATTTGGGACTTCGGCCCAAATACCCGCCTATAATTACTAGATTCCCGCCTGTTAAAAACTTTAGCTACATCCCTGTAAACGTTTTGTTTGGTCACTCAGCTTGTTTCAGTTACCATCTAAAGTGCTTTTACATCATTTTAAGACACAAAAATAAAAGAAGGAGCAGGATAAATAAATAATTAAAACTTATTTGTTGAAGGTATGTACCACCATGGCCGCTATGTTGTCAGGCGAGGAACTCTGAGTTAGACAAAAAAGATTAGGCGGCTTGGGCGGCCATGTTGATGCAGCAGCCTATAGAAGTCAACAAAACTCTTTGTCAATACTTCACCAGTATGGGTGCTATGATGTCAGGTAATAGAACTCTTTGACGACGAAATTTGGTGTGGTCATGTTGGTGTCCTAGAGACCATCAAAATTATTTTGTTAAAGGTTTGTGTGTATTGTGATTCCTGCACTTACTCAAACATTGCCCTAACAGAGCATATCCGCACAGCTGGTACCTGACTTGCCTGAAGGCCTTCCACAGCTGCCTGCAAAAAGCTACAACAAAATGCACCGTGAATTGGTTTAATTCAAACGTAGCACTATCAATTGGTTATATAAGCAAGATATGTTGTAGAAGTATAAATATTAGAGGTATTATTTGTTATAAATCTGGTTGACTGGCTGATATTACCGGAAATTCTTATCAATCCTGTTTTTTCATAATTTGACTTTTACAATTTAAGAATACCGTCGGCATCATTAATCAACCACGTTATCATCACCAACATCATCATAATTCTTTTTGTTATCATTACCATTACCATTATCATTTTTATCATTATTATTACCATTATCGTTGTTATCAGAGCGGATTTCCTTTGCAATGCTTTTTGCTGCGAACTGTGATTTGCTAAATTTAGCTAATGCGACCAATGATTGGTTAGTAATGCCGACAACGCATGTTGATTAATTATAGCTTTTGTAATACAATTTATTAATCTGCCTTAATTTCAACATTAACATTAATGATAACATAAAAGTATTCACGAATTTAAATTTCAGTTCTTAATTTCTTGTACCTTGCCAACAAGTCCTCTGACATCAACGTTGTAAACCTGCTGGCAACCCAGAGTGCTTGGCCAATCAGGAACGGAGAAACTGATGACGTAGAAATAAAAAAAATATTAAAAAAATGACCATCACTGATAAAGCATTGGCCAAATGTTCATTTCTAACTATGTATTCAAGTCATCAAAATGTTTGATTTTATTATCCAGAAAAGGAAATTATGTTTTGGCCTTAAGTTGATGAAAAAAAAAAAAATAATAATAATAATAAACATTTATCTGCATTATTATGCATTGCCATTCTTAGTGCTTTACAAGTAAAGTATGTGGTACAGCAGTTGAGGGCTTTAGATAGTCTGCTACAGTGGCTCACACATATTTGAACCAGGAAATGCCCTCTGTAGAACAGGCAGGCTGCAACATTGGGATCGCAACCCTACTCTTTTCGATAAGTGCATGTGAGCTTTTCAAGTTCCCGATAGAAATTTGGGAGACTGAACCAACGGTTTGACGTCCTTCCGAGAAGACACAAAGGTCTAACCAAGGCAGCACCTTCTACTCAATTATTTCAAGACCCTGAGAGAAGGTCCAGTCCAGCCAATCCCAAAGCTCCCGCTTGGCAGGCTGGCACCTTACCAAATCGACTAACCAGGCCCGGTTGCAAGTAAGCAAAATAAGAAAAAGCCAAAATCGACCAACCTGGGTGCTGTAGATCAGCAAGTACCACTTGAGTTAAGAAGGACTTCATGTCAATGACTGCATTGCCATCTGTCACTTTGTCGACAATAAGTGACTTGACACAGCCCATGGCTAACATGCATGATTCGTGCATCTTCCACCTAACCAACAGATGAGCAATCACACGTTTTAAATAATGTTGATAAATCGGATTTGTGTCTCACCAGAAATTTAAGCCTCTAGTTTTATGTTGGTCCATTTTCAACGAACGTCTGTTGATCAGGGTATTGTATTGTAATGTATTAGTTAATTAACTTTACTTTGCTTTACATTTCCATTGCTGTTAGTCCACTTTTCCACATGGAAACTGGCATGAGTACTACAGCTGATCAGTCCGGAGGAAATGAGCATGTGCTTTATTCCCTCGGCTTCATGCCCACGCAAAGTTCACTGTTTGGGGCTAAGAAGTTTGGTATTTTTTTTATTATATTAAATGTTATTTTATTTCAAGCAGGAAATTTTCGTCAGGCTCACGAATGTTTTACATAAGTTACTCTCTTTATAGTTTGAAAACTCTCGTAGTGAATGTGACTTTGCTCTTTACTTTCCCTTGAAGTACTACAGTAGGTCTAAACTTTTGCATGTTCTCCATATTTGTAGCTTCGCAAATATCAAGTACTGTGCACAGAGACCCTTTACAATACCTGACCAACTTACCCACCTCCTCTCAACTTAAATTATTCTCTTTATGGTTTGGGTGAAACTCTCATATCAGTTGTGATTTTTTTCTTTACTTTCTCTGGAAGTACTTACTGACAGTATGTCTGAACTTTTATATACGTCCTCCATATTTGCAACTACACAGATATCAAGTAAAAAGACTGTTTCTATTACCTAACCAAATCACTCATCTCCAATCAACGTATCATCTATATGTTCTGTTCAAAACGCTTGTGCTCTTGTCTTTTCTTTCCCTTAGAAGTTGAAGTACTTATAGTATGTCTGATCTCTTACTTGTAGCTACACAGATATTGAGTACACAGACCCTTTCCATTACCCTACTCACTCATCCTCCCCCTCCCCTCCCCCCTACCCCCACCTCATTTATTTTCTTTACAGTAACTGCAATAACTCTTGTACCAGTTTTGATCTTTGTCTTTTCTCGCATTAGCTTCTTGAAGATGTCTGGCCACAGCCCTTGTCAGCGCTGCTGCACTTTCATTTTTGAATTCGGCTGAAACTGCCTGTAAAGAGTTACAAATACATTGTCATTCCTTCAGAGGGTATTTATCGTCAGTATCAAGGGAGATATCTCTAAGTTCAGCTCAGATTTGGGATTAAAACTTTTCTTTAATTATCGTGATTTTCGTAACGTTTTCATCATCATGTTTCATAATGCCAAAATAATTAGTAATAATGAGAAAAAGTAAGAAAAGGCCTTCAGTCACAGAGTGTATTTAGATAGTACGAGTACCAAACTACCGTTGTGTCTCAAACCAGTTTTTTATTTAAAGTTAGGTAAAACAGAAATCTCTACTGTCAAATCACTTGGTTGACTGAAAGTTTGGGTCAGCATAGCTTTATGTGGCTGTTTTTCATTCATTTATTTCACGTCACACACGATAAACTTCCGACGGTAGGCATGGAAAGAATAGATACATTTCAATCATCCATGTATGGGGGATTCAGGCATGTACGGCAGATTAAGGCATGTTTGAGGGATTCAGGCACGTTTGGGAGATTCAGGCAAGTTTGGGGAATTCAGGCATGTTTGGGAGATTCAGGCATGTTTGGAGGATTCAGGCAAGTTGGGGAATTCAGGCATGTTTGGGGGATTCAGGCATGTTTGGGGGATTCAGACATGTTTGAGGAATTCAGGAATGTTTGGGGGATTCAGGCATGTATGGGAGATTCAGGCATGTATGGGAGATTCAGGCATGTTTGGGAGGTTCAGGCACGTTTGGGAGGTTCAGGCATGTTTGGGGGATTAAGGCATGTTTGGGGGATTAAGGCATGTTTGGGGATTCAAGCATGTTTGGGAGATTCAGGCATGTATGGGAGATTCAGGCATGTTTGGGAGATTCAGGCATGTTTGGGGGATTAAGGCATGTTTAGGGAATTCAGGCATGTTTGAGGGATTCAGGCATGTATGGGAGGTTCAGGCATGTTTGGGAGATTCAGGCATGTATGGGAGATTCAGGCATGTTTGGGGGATTAAGGCATGTTTGGGGGATTCAGGCATGTATGGGAGAATCAGGCATGTATGGGAGGTTCAGGCATGTTTGGGAGGTTCAGGCATGTTTGGGAGATTCAGGCATGTTCGGGGGATTAAGGCATGTTTGGGGATTCAGGCATGTTTAGGGAATTCAGGCATGTTTGGGAGATTCAGGCATGTTTGGGGGATTCAGACATGTTTGAGGAATTCAGGAATGTTTGGGGGATTCAGGCA
Organism: Palythoa caribaeorum; assembly: GCA_026546465.2. NCBI lineage: Eukaryota > Metazoa > Cnidaria > Anthozoa > Zoantharia > Sphenopidae > Palythoa > Palythoa caribaeorum. The sequence goes on along the minus strand of JAOCNB020003730.1, from coordinate 10 downwards.
TGTATGGGAG
>JAOCNB020003625.1:0-14267 GCA_026546465.2 Palythoa caribaeorum | reverse complement strand
GCCATATAATAAACATCTTATTAACCTAGTTTGCTCGTTCCGTACCGTAATTTACTTGCCCTCGTTTTTTCATGGACGTCGAGCTGCGCTCTCGGGCACGTAAATTACGGTACGGACCTCGCACTAGGTTAATAAGAGTTTACAATGGCCCTGTCGTTGCTTCTTACAAGGCACCTTCATGTGACACAAATACTCAGATCGTAATTGACGCTATCAAAATTCTAGAGTTCTCATTCTACCTGATATTGTGAAAATTCACTTGAGTGAAATCCTGTTCCATCGGCGCCATCCCTTATCTTGAGCCGCATAAGATCTCGTTCGTTCGTGATGAGAAATGCTGGGCTGTCATTATTTTTCCTTAAAAAGATCTTTCCTTGCTGTGTCCAGATGAATTTGTATTTTAAAAGTCGTCTTGTCTCAAGTGCCAACTTGAATATTTCTTTGTTAGTGCGAGTAAGACTCTCAGCGATAAATATTTTATTGTTGGAGCGAGATATTCCGAGGTCCTTTACTGTTTTTCCATTTAGCTTTCTCCTACCAGCATAGAACCGGTCTTTAGTTTCCCTTCTCGTAAATTTTACTAAGATCGTTGCGGAGGGCATGTTGGATTCCAGTATACCTGGTTTTGGGGGACGAATTGCTGCTGCCATTGTGTATTTCGGCTCCGGAAGCCTATGGCTTATAGAAATGTCTTTTGCTTCCAGTTTAACGTCCATTAGCTTTCCTACTTCTTGTACTAACTCGTTTGTATTTTCGGTCCGTGTTGATGGAATCCCCCGGATTTCGACGCAATCGCGTCGTGAGTATTGGTTCAATTTCATTCAAAGCTTTGTTTGCTTCGTTCAGTTTTCCCGCCATCTTTTTGAGTTCTTGGTCTAGCAGTGAGCAGCATTTATCCAAGTTTTTATTGACATTTTCTAGGTACACCACTTTCTTCTTAATATCTTCATATTCGGCACTCAGAAAGGCCAATGAGCTCACGGCTTCGTCCAACTTTTTTACAAGTGGCGATAATTTCTCCTCAAGCTTCTGATCCAACAATTTCTCAATATCCTTAATGGTGCCATGACTGATTATAAGTTTATATCCATATCATTGTAACATACCTTGCCAAGAGGTGATAAAGCGGGAAAGATAGCAAAAGTACACAAGCGTATAAGCGAATAAACAAAAAACCACGAAACAGACTTCATCCGAACTCTGATAATCGATCTTATGGCGGAGCGTTCAAAATCCGTGACCGCCCGCTATCATGTATGGCCATATTCTCAGTAACTTGACCGCAGTAAACTGAAACCTCGGTTATAATTAACTCTCGAGTGTAGACACCGCCACAGGTTTTTGTAAAAAACGTTGTTGTTATTCCATTTTTGACGCCGGTAGCAACATGGTGACAAAAATTACAAATATTTTTCAAAAATCGATGATGCTTTACTCGTCGGTTCGGAAAGCTACAAGCACAGAAGAAGAAAACGATGTTTGCACAGCTGACGATGCGGCACAAGTTAAGTTGTCTAACCAGGACTATAAATCTACACCCTGGTTTTCGTCAGGATTCAAATGGTCTTCAGAAAAGATAACCGAACAAGATCTTGCCAACCTTGTGAGGTATTTGTAAACGTTTGAAATTTGTCATAAAACCTCCTTCGACGGCCTAAATGTTTTCCCAATACAGTCCTCATGGGTAAACGGTTCTTTGTTTCAGATGCGGTAGTGACGCGAAAGAACGTTCTTCCCCGGTAAGAGGACTGTATGGCCATGGGGGAAATATTAAGGCAGTCGGAATATAGATTTAACGAAATTTGATTTAACGGGATAACAAACTAATTTTTTCAGCCGGCAAAAGTTATATGAAAATGTGTAGACAGTAGAACCCCTATCGTATAGCCTGCGTAGCAAGCGTTTAACTAGCATGCGTTGCAGCCGGCCCAAGCTCTTTCAATCGTTGATTTAGACCGGAGGTATAGAGTGTCTGCGGCGCAGGCTAGCGTTTTTAAACGTTAAAACGAAATTTTGGACGCATGGAAAATGGGTGAGCAAAAAATGGAGTGATAGGGGAAGGAAACGCTTGCCCGCAAACCCCTATAGCTATATTTTGAAAAACGCCATCGTGGATTTTTCACGCTTCAGATAGTTTAACATTCTGGCGGCTGTCAAAAGTAGCGAATGGCAATCTGGCGGAAACACTCATTTCCGTCAACAACATAGGTGAATGTTACACGCCCCTTGTCAAAGTCCACAATTCACAGCACGAAATTTCAATTTGCTCACGGCAATTTCAATTTGCTCACGGCAATTTCAATTTGCTCACGGCAAATTCAGTTTGCTCACGGCAATTTCAATTTGATTACGGCAAATTCAAATTGATCACGGCAAATTCAATTTGATCACGGCAAATTTAATTTGCTCACGGCAAATTCAATTTGCTCACGGCAATTTCAATTTGATCATGGCAAATTCAATTTGCTCACGGCAATTTCAATTTGCTCACAGCTACACATTTGTGTGTGTGTGTGTGTGTGACACTCGTAGCACTCTTCAAGTTTGAAGAAGAAAATTGAACGATAGCAAGCCTTTTCACTTCCCAACTTGCTAAGGCACCAGTACAGTGCCATTGTACATTTCCCTGTTCCTTTCCTCCCTCTGCCACCAATCTGGCAGTTTAAACTGGGCCGGCGGAAGCCTTTAAGTTGATTGGGAGGGAGGGGGAACTGAGAAAACTTAGCAAGGGCCGAAGACGTACATAATCATCTAGGGGGGTCCGGGGGCATGCTCCCCCGGGAAATTTTGACAAACTACATTCTCCAAAATACCTATTTTGCGTATTTCGGAGGTAATTTTGAAAAAGTTTTGATGGCTCCGGATACATTATTTTATGGGTGACACCTGTCAGTTTTCTTGTTGGATGTGAACAGCACTCATTTAGAAAGCTAAAAAAATAAGCTTGTACCAAATACTAAGCAAATTTAAAAGGCATAACAGAGGACTGAACCAGGTTCATTAAGGCCAAGAAAGTTAAACATAGCCGTATATTTGCAAACATTGGCCGAGAACTTGCATAAAACATTTAGCTGGGGCTGAGAAGCAAGCAACCATTTTGGAAAGTTTTTTTTTAAATAGGAACTTCAAGTATGTCTCGTTAAAAAAATACATTGCCTGCTCCATTGGCCTTGTTAAAGTCTTTAAGAATCCAAAAATAAAGATGGATCAAAAAGGTGAGATATTGGGCCCATTAGAAACCGAAAAACTGGACAAAAAACCTCTACTGTTTTTGCAAATAAAACAAACAACAAAAATAAACTGCCAAAACAAGGAAAAAACCGCAAACCGTAAAAGACAACAAAACCGAAAAACCGTAGTTTTTGTTGCAAAAACTGAAAAACCAGTCCAAAAAAGTGGTCAAAACCGCCAAATCGCAAACTCATGACTATCCTAAACTAAACATCTGACATATGTCAGTAAGTGTTAAATATATGTTTTCTAAGATAATTTTATCTCAGCTTATGTGTACAGCAGCGGAGTCTAGAGCCCTAAACCAAAGACTTCGGAGCCCTGGAACCCTGATATTTTACAATCGGAGCCCTGGAGCCCACCTTTTTTAACCCCGGAGCCTCGGAGCCCCAAAGCCCTTTGGGCGTCGGAGCAGGGCCCAAACATTAAACCCGTGTGTCAAGATACATATAAGGCTCAAACTCAAAGGCCGTTAAAAACAGTGCTTTCGTTATCAATATCAAAAGCAAGTATCGGTGCGTCGAAGCAGTTTTCGATTGTTGAAATGTTTGAATGATAATCAGTATTCAAAATTTCCAGTCACATTCGACACAAACCGATTGATGACAACAAAAAGACATAGCAGCCAACGGCTTGAGCCTTCGCGCCTGTCTGCGGTGTAGCCCATTGCATGAGTTGAAAAGATGGCGAGGCAACAATGTCTGAAAACGATTGCCACGGAAACAATTAATAAATTTTCTTCTGAGCTACTGAGATTGAACCAAACAATATGGAATAACCCCGAAGTGGCCTATCAAGAAAAAAATTCCCACGAATTTCTTTCCAAATTTCTGGAAGAAAAAGGGTTTACCGTCACTCGTCATTTCACGTTGGACACTGCTTTTCGTGCTGTAAGCGGTGAAGACGTTGGGCTAACTGTTGGTATAATGTGTGAGTATGATGCCTTACCATCGATCGGACATGCCTGTGGGCACAATCTCATAGCCGAAGCAGGTGTAGGGGCGGCACTAGGTAAGAAAATATAGTTTGCAATTTGTCATTTATAGGCGAGTTTCTGTTTACATTTTTTGCCTCATTAGCATACGCACCCGATCTTCTTTCTAATTCATCTACAAAATCAAAGCTTTTGAATAATGAAATGGTTCTGCAAAACAAACTTTCTCTGAAAATATGAATTTGATATGCTGAGTATTCTTTCCGTGATGTAGATGGGGCTCATTATCGTTAAGTAATGACATGACGTTAAGTATTCCAGTTAGATCCAATGACACTGATCCATCCTTAAATGAAGTTCGAAACATACAATATTGGGCCTCTGAAAATAGAATGAACTTAAACCTTAAAAAAACATGGGAAATGGTGGTTCGTGGGAAGACCAGTAAGCCACTCCCTGAACCAATCTGTGACATCGAAAGGAAGGAAGAACTCACACTATTGGGTGTAACTTTTAATGAACATTTGAGTAATTGGAATACACATTTCGATAATATGATTAGTAAGGCTAGCTCCAGATTATATATCTTAAGAGTTTGTAAATATTTTGGATATTCCCTGCAAGAACTCACTCTGTTATTTGACAGCCTTATCATGTCTATTTTTATGTATGCGATTGAAGTGTGGGCTAGTGCCTATGAGTGTAAATATCTTGTGCAAATTGACAAATTCTGTAGGCGTGCACAGAAGTATGGCTTTACGAGTAAATTTAAGCCTATTTCAGAAATTATAAAAGAAAATGATATGCAATTGTGGAAAAAGTTAGTTTTTAGCAATAATCACTGCATGAGTGACCTTCTTCCTAAAAAGAAAATGCGGATACTTCGCAAGAGGGGGCACAATTTTATATTACCATCTGTAAAAACCGAGCGTTTTAAACGATGTTTTATTAATAGATGTCTTTTTAACTTTGTATAGAATTCTTTTTTAATGTTTTATATTTGTAAACTTACACGTCTGTTTGTAGGTATCTATTTTAATAAAGATATTATTATTATTATTATTATTATTATTATTATTATTATTATTATTATTATTATTATTATTATCATTAATAATTGGTCACAACGGGCCCGTGATCCGTTACTGAATATTGGGTCGCAACGCGGGCCCGTGATCCGTTACTGAATATGATTGAGTCACAACGGGCCCGTGATATGTTACTGAATATTGGGTCACAACGAGCCCGTGATCCGTTACTGAATATTGGATCACAAACGGGAGCTCGTGATTCGTTATTGAATATTTGGTCACAACGGTCCCGTGATACGTTACTGAATATTGAGTCACAACGGGCCCGTGATCCGTTACTGAATATTGGGTCACAACGGGCCCGTGATCCGTTACTGAATATTGGGTCACAACGCGGGCCCGTGATCCGTTACTGAATATGATTGAGTCACAACGGGCCCGTGATCCGTTACTGAATATTGGACCTCAAGGAGCTCGTGATCCGTCATTGAATATTTGGTCACAACGGGCCCGTGATACGTTACTGAATATGGAGTCACAACGGGCCCGTGATCCGTTACTGAATATTGGGTCACAACGCGGGCCCGTGATCCAATACTGAATATTGAGTCACAACGAGCCCGTGATCCGTTACTGAATATTGGGTCACAACGAGCCCGTGATCCGTTACTGAATATTGGGTCACAACGGGCCTCGGTGATCCGTTACTGAATATTGGATCACAAGGAGGTCGTGATCCGTTACTGAATATTGGGTCACAACGGGCCCGTGATCTGTTACTGAATATTGGGTCACAACGAGCCCGTGATCCGTTACTAAATATTGGGTCACAACGAGCCCGTGATCCGTTACTATTAATTGGGTCACAATGAGCCCGTGAACCGTTACTAAATCTTGTTTACAACGAACCCGTGAACCGTTACTGAATATTGATTCACAACGAGCTCGTGATCCGTTACTGAATATTGGGTCACAACAGGCCCGTAATCCGTTACTGATTATTGGGTCACAACGAACTCGTGATCCGTTACTGAATATTGATCACAACGAGCTCATGATCCGTTACTGAATATTGGATCAAAACGAGCCCGTGATCTGTTACTGAATTTTGGGTGACAACGTGCAGGTGATCCGTTACTGAATATTGGGTGACAACGTGCTCGCAGTCCGTTACTAACTATTGAATTAGAACGAACCCGTTTTCCGCTACTGAATATTAGTGGGACAACACCAGCCCGACGTTCGTTAATGACTAATTGCCTCAAAACAAGCGAAAAGAAGTAGAATAAAACAACGCCGTCAATTGATATCTATTTCTCTTCTTTTTGCACTATTTAACAATTTTCTTAGCTAAATGTGGCTACTTTTCAAATTAAAAAAAAACTGAAAATGTAGCCACAGGAAACTATAATCTTTTACAACTTGTCACAACGTGAAAGTTCATTAATTTTGGCTTATTTCTTGTGTTTTGTACTCAACCATTATTTAGTCGCTTTTGCTTCTTATTTGTGACTTGCAAAAAACGGCCTTTACAAAAATCGAGGAGTACGAAGTACCGATTGAATTTAAGGTTACCGTATACCATCAGGGGTGTTTTGCGTCAAAGCCATACAGTGTATTTGTCTAAAACCGTAGATACCTAAACCCATTTATCAAATTAAAGCTTATAAAGCTGCCTTTCGAACTGTATTAAAAATTTGGAATTTAAATGGAATTTTAAATTTTTTTACATTCTCTAAAAACGAGCGACAAAATCGCCTTTTAAAAGTTTCAAATCAAAGCAATTTTTTCGTTTCCCCTAAAATTTTCACAGTAGCTTCTTTAATATATAAAGAAGTTAAAAACGTGTCTGCGTCGAAAAACGTTTTGTTTTAGAGCTATTTTTGTACGGTCTCAAGTCTTTTTTAAACCTCAATTTGAAAAAGCGCCATAACTTTATTCTGCAATTGAATATGAAAAAACGCAGACACGTTTTTTTAGCACTTTTGATCTGGAAACTGGCGGATTGATAAAATCATTAAATATTAATAATCGCTTGGACTTGTAACTTTCGAAAGGCGATTTTGTCGCTTATTTTTAAGCAACGTAAAAAATCTAAAAAATGATTTTAATTGAAAAGTGTTAATATAGTTCGACAGCCAGCTCTATAAGCTTTAATTTGTCATGGGTTTAGGTATCTACGATTTAAAACAGATGCGACGTATCGTTCTGACGCAAAACAGCCCTGAAGGTATCAACCTCGTTCCCATGCATGGGTCCTCTCTCTCTTAGCCTGAGTACGAGGTTGTGAAGGTATACGATAACCTTTACCCTGGGTTAAGATAAAATTTAAAGAGCAAATTTATCATAAGTAAAGCTTCGCGATGCTTCCAAAATACTGTTCGGATTTACCAATAAAACAAACATGTCAACCCCAAAATTCCAGACCATATTGTACCAAGGAAAGCAACAAGATCGAAGGAAACAGGAACATAGATTAAAAACCTAACCCTGAGCTAAAAGAGCTTGAACGCTACTCAAGAATCACAGAATTTCAAAACCGAACCATACCACTGTAGCTGCCTCAGTAGCTCAGTCGTAGAGCATCAGTCATGAAATCAGTGAGTAATAGTTATGATTACCGCTTAGGGCATCTGACTTTTTCCTGATGATATTTCCTCTAAAAACACATCAGAATTCCGAATGGCTATAGAACCTATCGAAAAATGGCGGCGATTTTAATATTCTTTTGTCTACATTTAAATTAGCCTTACCAGCCTCGTTTAGAGTAACATATTCTTTTGAAAGTTTAACACAAGGACGAGGCGAGTAGGGCTTAATTGGAATGTAGACAAAAGAATAATTGGAATGTAGACAAAAGAATATCAAAATCGCCGCCATTTTTCGATAGGGTCTATAATTCACATCGTTCAAACGAATGCAAATCATTTACTTTTTAAATCTTGCAACAAAACACACGGAAGACTAAACGGGGTTGTTTAATGACACGCTCGAACCATCATGAAGAAAAAAAGTATTAGAGAGGGAAAATTAAAAAAAAAACAATGATGAAATACCGACTCACCACAAAAAAACCGTTGCTCCGAAGAGTATTTACTGCAAACTTCTGGTTCCTCCTGTTTCCCGTTGTTGTGGTGTCTTTTACTTGTGGCCTGCCTCGCTTTCTTCAACTTTTTTCTCATCTTCAGAGTCGGAGGCAAACCACTTCGTATTCGTTCAACACCCTCAATTCGTCTTGTGATATCTTGATCAACTTCAGGCGCTTCTGGACTTTTTTTTTCTTTTTAGAACTTATATTAGAACTTAGAATGGATACTCTCATTTAGATCTCTAATATTAAGAAGGCTGTCAGCAGTTTTCTTAAGACCTGCAAAGGTCGCCGCTTGGTACCTTCGCCGATCTTATGGCTGGCTTAGCTGACTGTTTCTAATTGAGTTATGAGTGTCAGAAGACACAACGTCCGCAGGAACAGAGTTTTAGCTCTTGGAAAAAAAGACTATGTAAAACACTGAGTATTAGATTGTACTGAGTTGCTAAGAACATTCCTTGTGCCGTCTAAGAGCCCATGTTGAGTGAGGGCGTGGTTGCTAATGAGATCGTATAGTTTGTTCATCACTGGAGCTGGTTAGTAACTATTGGAGGGTCGCAGTTTGTGTCAATTTTATCTCAGTTAAGTCGCCGTTGACCGCAATAACTGACTAAATATGTTTATTGACGCCCTGGTAACGTTCTCAGTTTCATGAAGGTCATTGTAACCTCGGCGTTCAACTCAAACTGCTTTTGCTTTCCTTTACATTTTAGCTGAGTTACATTTTTTTATTAAATTTTTGATTCGAATGAATTTCTCGGTGAGGTATTCCTTTAAGAGACCAAAAAATCCTAGTCCGATGAGCGACTGCAATTGGTGGGCTGCGTCTAACCGGAGTTAGATAGCTGTTCATTGTCTTCTTTAGACATGATGGAATAAATCTAAATTATAAAAACCTTTCGGTTTGGAAACGAATATGAAGTAAGATTCATCACGCAACGGGTGTACTATTAATACTTATATGAAAACAAACGAATTCTGTGAATTCTAAAATATACCAACGGGTACATAATAGGTACAGTTATGCAACTGAATGTACAGCATAATAACATTGGAAATACATTTTGCGGCAACCCACTGGGGTTCCACTATACCGATAGATAGCACTGTAAAAACACAGGACATACAAGTACCACAAATTAAAATCCACCTGGCTCTACAACTGTTATTTAGGACCAGAAAAGATAAACGTTATCTGCAAGCAATCATATGATAAATACCATGCAAGTAATCGAAAAACTGTGATGAAACGTTATTTCAAGTTTAGGTTAAAACACATTTTTTAAAGTTATAGTGCATGACTGAAATATCAGTTATTACTTTAATTATATAATGACTCCTTATAAAACTATCGACATAAAACTACTTTTCGTTTGAAAATGCAACTCTGTAAACATATTGTCAGGCGCCAGTGCTTGTGAAGGCCAGTCGCTTGACGTCTTGTTGCATGCCGCTACACACGAGCCAATATTTTGTTTGGAAGCTCCCAATTTTTTGACGCCAACAAAGAATCAGCCTGTAAGTGGTAGTTTCCGACAAGTTTCAGACAAGAGTTTTTGTCGGGGAGAGACATAGTGCATGTTTGATTCTGTGTGCGTGGCGGATTCAAACAAATTAACGACCGCAGAGCTTGAGTGATTCGACTAATCACAGTGCAGTTTTATCACGTAATCACATTGCAGGATTCAAGATGAAAGCCATTTGGGAGGGAATTGTGTGTGGCGAATCTTGCATCCTGACAAGTTGTCTCAGACCAATATATAAAGTCAATGACTTCAGTATTGTTATACGAGTTTATTGCATGGTCATCAAGGACAATACACCATTTTACTAACGCAAACTTTTAATAGATATATTCCCTTGTGGGGGCAAAAAGTCATTGCTCGGTCAAATTTGGGCTCATTAATTCAGCAAAAACATTACTTTTTGCCGCCACAAGGGAATGGATAAGGCAAATATTTGCATTAGTAAAATGGTGTTTCAGACCTGTGAATGAAGCAGATGTAGCTAAAAATATATTTAAATGTCGGAGGCGACAGTAATCAGTACCTGTTTATCAGAATGATCTGGTTAACTCGTTTCCCAATTCAAGCTAGAAAGTTCTCGACCTGTGACGTCAAAAAGCGTGACTCCTGAAACCGCCCGTTTTACTTCTGCTTCATAATCGCGAACTTATTTTTTTTATCGCTTTTTTATTTTATAATTCCTGGGTATCTATAACTTATTTCCGTAACAGAAAAAATTGATAAGTCTTGACCTTGATACAAAATTAATAAGGAAAACAAACGCGAAGAACGTATTGCAATGTTTCGTTATCGTCCGATGTGATAATCAAGCAAGATGAATTATTGTAACAGAGCATGCATATATACCGTTCAATAGACAATGAACAGTATACAATATAATGAAACACAAAAAAGTAAAAAACATTTACAATAAACAAAACAATTAAATAAATAGTTTACTGACAAAGATAATTTTCGGTTAACAGAACAGCTATGTCAATAGTTTTGCTCGCATAGAAACAGATTAAATATTAAAATTAAAAATAAATACCCCGCAACATGCATGCCCTTTAATGTTTGCGGTCACGGAGAACCATTTTAAAAGTCCCGGGAGAAATGTTCATTGATGATCGGTGTATTCTTGAAAAATCGATTTTCTTTCATTCTGATCACCATTTCAGTACTTTCTCAATAATGTGCTTACTAATGACTAAAAGAAGAGAGAAATTTAAATTTTGACTCGAAATAACCCCGGGGAAATAACACTGTTAACAGAAACACGTCGATATTGCTTAAAGTATTACTTACATACACGTTTAACGCTTTGGAACAATTTTGTCGGTCTTTTGATGAATAATGATTTCTCTAAAGGAATGTTATATTGTCACATTGACGGTTGTTTAAACGGCGCTGAGTAAATGTTAATTTTTTAAGCTCTTCTTCCTTAGTAACGGTGGCGAGGTTGAGTGGTATGATCTCTGACTAGCTACAACCACAAGGTCCTGGGTTCAAACCCCGGGTCGGCCGAGTGTTGAACATTTGTGTAACCTTCTTTTCCGCCGAAGTTGACTCAGCTTTCCATCCTCCCGAGGTCGGTAAAATGGGTACCAGCTTCTGCTGGGGGCTAACCTGCGATGGATTAGTGTCCCGTCCAGGGGGAGGCTATGACTCTCATCTGCTTAACCTTACAGAAACCGAATACAAACACCGGCTCCAATGGGCCACTTAGGCTCGTAAAATGAATTAGCTTTAGCTTAGCTAGCTTCTTCCTTATAAGTGTTTCTGTCAAAAACCCACAATATATTTGATATATTTGTATCATCTATTCTCTAATCCATTTTTCGATGGTCATTGCTTTGTCAATGAAATGTTTTATTTTGCACATCTGAAGCCGAGGCTTGAGTCTTGGCAAAAAGTAAGTCTCGCTGATTTTTTATTAATTGCTTTTATTAAAAATGCGTGTCACAACATATTACGTGAAAACATTAAGATGTGTTAAAAACAGAAACAAAGTGTGTTGATGTTGCGTGTAGTTTCTTGAGTACAAAACAGTAAACGTGATCCAGACAAGACAAATTTGTTGTGGTTTTTCCTGTTTATGTTCCGTTCACTCTCAAGACGGAACAGTATCAATATCTATCACTTCCCTTTCATAACCGTAAGATATTCAGTAACAATGAAATTTTTAACAGATTGACCGCAGGAGCAAGCAAGGCAAGAGCTTGGTTCTATATGATGGTGACTTGTGGAAGATTATGGGCCACTGGAATATTTTGGGTATTACTCAATCTAAATTATACCGAAGGTTTGTTTTAATTGTTTTGTTTTCTTATTCCTTTTAAATACGTTGAACAGCAACCTTTTTCAGTATTAAATTCCTTTTCAACAAGTTTATGTTTTGAGTGATTAGAAGCACGTATCCTTTTTTTTGACGTTGTCACTTATTTGCTCATATTCTGTCTGAAAAACTTTTCTCAACAGATCGTATTTGCGGGAAAAACAGGGAGATTTTGCTAAGTTTGATGTTATTTTATACTCGCCATAAAGAACAATTTGTAGTTCGATTTATTTTGTTACACATTGTAAGTCTGTCGACAAGCGAGAACGCTTAACAACAAGACATAGCAAATAGTATATATCAAGAAAACTAATTTGATTATATTAGATTTTTGTCTCGGTATTAAGTTTTACTTTGTATAGTCTGTTAGTTTAGCGATTCAACTTTTTGTTTGGCGGCAGAATACTTCAACATTTGCCACAGGGGCGTCAAAAGTGAGGGGAAAGTGGGCACTACCCCCCCCCCCCCTTCCCTAGCTCCCCCAAAATAATTTTGATGGGGGTCCTTTGATGGGAGTCCCGGAAAAAAATTTATGATTAGTGCGACTTTGAATGGCCGACATTACAGTTTTCATTTTCTGTGCTTAAAGTATCAGGTTAAAGATTTGTCACGTCCTAAAATACATTTTAGACTACTGCATTGGTTTCCGACGTGTCCCTGGCCCTCCCTCCCCTCTCAAAGGTTTTTAGCTTTGGTCGCCACAGTACTGTACCAATATTTAAACAAGCTAACAAACGGTATAAACGCGACGTCAATGAACACTTACCCTGAGATTTTGTGGCTATATCAGTTCATAAAGGTTTCAGAATTCATGGTCAACAAAGAAATTAGACATTTTATGTCGTTTTTGTCTTCCTAAAGAACTTCCTCTTTCACAATTATGTCATCTTTTGCAGTGAGCCGATATTGCTTAGAGAGCTATCCTTAAAGTTATATATCGGGCTATAATAAATCCTTGGTCTAAAAATCTTCAAATGAACCTGTAGTTTTTAGGCCGGAAAATGTAACTGAAAACTATAAAACCAGCCAAAATAAAAGACATTTTGACGATATACCACGTGACTCAAGTGAATGATAGAAAAATGAATATGCAGTGCCTTCCCACGAACTTTTTTTAAAAATCTATTTAATTGATACTTTGGAACTCGATTCATGCCTTAATCTACCTGAATAAAAACGGAATTAGTACAACGCAGCTCTACGAGTTCGAACCGCGATCTCTATAAAAATTGAGAAACGTAACTAGCGCTGATCGTCAAATTTTCAATGTTTTCTTCTTTTGCCCTAATAATCTCTAAAGTGAGTTATTGTTGAAACTTTTTTTGAAAGATCCAATTGTCGTTATATTCTAGAAGAAATCGAGGAAAAATTAAAAGTTGGCTAATACTTGCCTTGTACAAAAAGCGAAAAGAATATTGGAAGATTCAAAAATATGTTTATACTTGCCAAAATAAACCATTTTTTTTAAGTGTATGAGCTGTTTTAGATTTAGACCAAAGATCATTAAAACATAAACCGCGTTTGCCGGAGCGAGTTAAGATGTCTATTTTAACTTTTATTTTGCTGACGAAATAACGTCAAAACGTCAACTTTCTAAACTTTGCTCGATTTCTTCTGAATACAACGAAATTGAACCTTTCTATATATTTTCTTAAATAACTTACTACAGAAATCATTTGGGCAAATAAGAAAATTTTTCGAAATTTGACCACATGCGGCAGACTCTCGATGTTACACGCATGATGACGCCCGCTGTACGCGGTTTACGTAGTAACCTGGTGACACACATAATTGCAGACGCTATACGGCCTATGCGCACGCACGACCTTAGGGCGCAGCACCAAAGCCAGATGGAGTAGGCTGGGAGTTGATTTTGCGAAAAAAAAACCAAAGTATCGGGAGAAAAATTCCCCAAATCAAACTGAGATCGACAAAGCTCGTGAAAAACCCACGAATCGATCGCCGGTCCACGTGAGAGGCACAAGTACTACCACCTGACTTGCTCATCCTGATCCTAGCTTAAGGATCAGTTTTCTTATACATATTTCCGTTAATTGTCTATATGGAATAATAAAATCGAATTCATTCAAATGTTCTTGTATGAAGAATGTTGTTGGAGTTTACACTATAGTGAGTCAGG